>JAUPTC010000813.1:0-35363 GCA_030762895.1 Sophora flavescens | reverse complement strand
TGAATTTTGAAATGGTTTTGAATTACGAGATAATTAAAACAGAATCAAATAAAACAGGAAACAAATCTTTTTAGTGTTTTGGGATCTAAATGGGTTTCTAGGGATTTGGGTTACGAACGAGGCTGTTTATGTTATTAATCTGATTTACCCTTGTTAATTAGCGAAATTGCCTTGAAGGCGAGTTTATCCTCTAATAGCTTAAGCTCCCTCTCGGGTTACAAAAGCCGTGCCCAATTGACCCGACCCCTACTCTCGTGGTAGTCGATCCCAGATTGGACCCTTTGCGTTTCGTGACAACTCGTTGATCCTCGAGGGACGGCTTCTAACTCTCGTGATTTCAATCCCAAGTCTGACTCTATAGATCCGACACCTAAGTTCACCGCTAGGTTCCTCCTTAGAATGTCTAAGTCATGCAAATAAACCTAAGTTCACCGCTAGGTTCCTCCTTAGATCATCCACGTCTCGCAAATAAGCGGCCGCCGAATTTTACGAGTGAAAAACACTAGAAATCCTAAGTTCACCGCTAGGTTCCTCCTTAGAATGTCTACGTCCCGCAAATAAGCGGTCGCCGAATTTACAAGTGATTAAAACACTAGAAATCATATCTAAAGCAAATCGAAATTAACAAAGATATTACATCAAATTTACAACATATTCAAACCTCGGGCATAGCCCCGATCCCTAGAAACTAAGCTACTACTCAAGCCTTGCCATGGAGATGACAAGCTTGGTTGACAACATCATGCAAATACAAAATCAGAGAAGAGAGGAGGAAGAAGAAGATAGATCCTAAAATGTAGCCTAAGTCTATGTGTGTATGTTGTATTTCTCTCCCTCTATCTCTTCGTATCTCTTCTGCCTCTGCTTGGTCCTTATTTATAGATGTGGGAAGTTAGAATCCCAATCTAACTCAAATTCTGATCCAATTCGATTTCTTCAGGTCCAAGTAATGCGCGTCACGGCCGTGATGGCCATCACGGGCAGGCCGTGACGGCTTCTGTTTCTGGCACTTCTGGAGATTTTTGGTCCATCGCGACGCGAAGGGAGTCTCGCGACGCGAGCCCTTAAATTTTGCCCGTGATCTTCATTACGGCTAGGCCGTGATGGATTCTGACTTGTGGGGTGTTTTTGGTCACGGCCGTGATGGTCATCACGGCCAGGCCGTGACAGACTCTGACTTCAGCCTTTCTCCCTTTTCAGTTTTGCTCGATCATGGCCGTGATGGGCGTCACGGCTAGGCCGTGATGGGCTCTGTTTGGCTCATTTTCTTCAGTTTTCAAGCCCTATTTTCATCCAAACTCCATCATGGTTGATCTTTAGCATTTTACCCTTGATTTCTGCAAAACAACAGCACAAAAACCGCCTTACCCGTTCCAAAGGAAAATTAACCAAAAATCAAATGAAATATGCCTAAACTACATGAAAATGCATGCAAAATGATAGACAAAGATGAGGTGAAATCACACTCATCACTCGGTGTGGTGAACTAGATTCCTGACTTGGGTCTGTCTGTGATAGAAAACCTAACGAGAACAAAAAGTAAGAGATAGAGGAGAGAATCTGCTACTCATTTCTGAAAGTGTATTTTCTATTTTTCTTAATATGAGAGCAGTTCCATCTATGTATTTATACAAGGGGATAGAATGTTCTAGATACATTCTGTTGTAACTGCTTAGGGCAACTGACTCAGCAAGGTGCCGATCAGCTGCAGTATTCTAACTATATACTCTAACACACCCCCTTATAATTGGAGGGTGTTTGTTTTACAGAATTCCCAACATACCCATTACAAGTTGAAGATGAGGGAACTTGAGAGAACTTTTCTGCTACACAAAGATGTTGTCTTAGTTTCTCAAATCAGGTTTGACTGAGGGGTTTTGTGAGCACATCAGCAACTTGCTCAGTTCCCGGGAGGTGGCACACTTGGAGTGACTTATTTAGAACCTTTTCTCTCACAAAAAATAAGTCCAGCTCCATGTGTTTTGTTCTAGAATGCATAACTGGATTATGAGACAATCAGACTGTGGATAAGTTGTCACAATAGACCACTGGAAGTTTAGTTGCAACTTGCAGCTCCTTGAGTAGTGATTGAACCCAAATAACTTCTGAAGTTGTGGCTGCCAAGCTTCTGTATTCTGCCTCGGTACTGGATCTTGCAACCAGTGTCTGTTTTGTTGACCACCATGAAACCAAATTCGGGACAAAGCACACACATGATCCAGAGACAAACCTTCTATCATCAAGGTCTGCTCCCCAATCTGCATCACTAAAGGCTTGTAGAGAGAAAGGTTTATGTGCCACAGCTGGTTTGAGAAGTAGACCATACGACACAGTACCTTGAAGGTACCTTAGGATCCTTTTTACAGCCTTCCAATGTTCCTCCAGTGGTTCTGCCAAAAATTGACACACTTTGCCTACGCTATAACATATCTCAGGTTTGGTTATGGTTGCATATTGCAATGCACCTACAACTGACCTGTAAAGGGTAGGATTATCCATGTAATTGCCTCCATACTTTGTGAGTTTGCAATTACTAACCATAGGAGTTGGAAGACTCTTTGCTTCTGCCATATTGGCCTTGGAGAGAAGATCTGTGATGTATTTTGACTGAGAAAGCAAGAGAGAACCCGAAGACAACCTTTTAATCTCAATACCAAGGAAATAGTCCAAATCACCCAGCTGTTTGAGGGCAAAGGCTGCATTTAACTTGCTAATAAGAGCAGAAATTCGTTGAGAAGAGGAACCAGTAATAATGATGTCATCAACGTAAACCAACACATAAGTGTTGTGACAATCTCTAGTGTGAAGGAATAGAGAGGGATCACACTTACTGGTTCTAAATCCAAACTGTAGTAAAGTCTTAGTTAAACGCTCAAACCACGCCCTCGGGGCTTGTTTTAAACCATAGATAGCTTTGTTTAGGCGACAAACTTGAGCAGGGTTATGACTTACAAAGCCATAGGGTTGGTCCATGTAGACTTCTTCTTCTAGGATCCCATTTAAAAAGGCGTTATTTACATCCAGCTGCTGTATAGGCCAACCATAAGTGACAGCAAGAGTTAGAATGATGCGGATTGTGACAGGTTTCACAACGGGCGAAAAAGTCTCAGTATAGTCTGTTCCAAGTTTTTGATGAAACCCTTTGGCAACTAAGCGAGCCTTGTATTTATTAACAGACCCATCCGAGTTCTCCTTGACTCTAAACACCCATTTGCACCCTATAGATTGCTTTCCAGGTGGTAAATCCACATGAGTCCAAGTGCCATTGGCCAGCAAGGCATCAATTTCACACTGCATAGCTTGCTGCCACTGAGGTAAGGCTAAAGCTTGCTTAGGAGATGAGGGTTCTGCATGTGTTAACAAGGCACTGGGTTGGGAAGCAAGCTGTCTAGTTTTAGATCTAGTAGCCATAGGGTGAATATTGGTGGGTGGAACCTGTGATTCGGTGGAACTGGATGAGGTTGAATTTGACAATTGTGACTCATAAATGGGTGTTAAACCTGAGTGAAGTGAGGGTAGGAGAGGAGACACAAATGACAAGGGACTAGGATATGAAGGAGGATGAGGACTATGACTTAGATTAGGTGCTGGTTGTGAGCCAGAATTAGAGAGGGAAGGGCTGGACTGATGAAAAGTGGAGGGAACAGAGTGATGAGACACAACATTGAGAGGCATAGGGCTGTCACCATAAGAGGAAAGAGAGGGAGAACTTGGTGGCCCAGGTGCTGGCTTTGCAGCAAATGGAAACTTAAATTCATTAAATTGAACATCTTTAGAGATGTACAACCTCCCCTCTTTGGAAAGACATTTATAACCCTTGTGTGAGGTGGAATAACCAAGAAAGGTACACTCACAAGAACGATATTCAAGTTTATTCTTATTGTAAGGTCTTAAGCAAGGGTAACAATCACACCCAAAGACCCTAAGAAAATGATAATCAGGTTCAGTTTTGAAAAGCATAGAGTAGGGGACTGATTTTTCAGAAGTGGAGTAGGGAGTCTATTTATTAGGTATACTGCTGTGGAAAAGGCATGGTCCCAAAATTTTGTGGGAAGAGAGGCATGGGCCAATAGTGTGAGCCATGTTTCTACTATGTGACGATGTTTTCTCTCCACCACACCATTTTGGTGATGGGTGTGGGGACAAATGTCCCTGTGGACAATGCCAAGGTCAGACAGGAACTTTGTAAAGGGACGAAACTCTCCCCCCCAATCAGTTTGGACAGCCAAGATGTTAGACTGAAATTGCACCTTGATTAACTCCCGAAACTGTTTAAAGACAGTTAGTGTTTCTGATTTTTGTTTAAGGAAAAACAGTCAAGTGTATCTTGAACATGCATCAACAATAGAAAAGTAGTAGGAATGACCCCTAGTTGAGCACATAGGTGCTGGTCCCCATAAGTCTAGAAAGAGCAATTCAAAAGGTTTGTAATATATAGAAGTAGAGGGATGCGATGGCAATCTATGGGACTTTCCAAAGCAACAAGGAACACAAAAATCCAACAATTTTTTATTAATACTAGGAACATTACATTGAGTGAGAACTTGTTTAATAGCCAAGTCATTGGGATGCCCTAGTCTACAGTGCCATATATTATAGGTAAGAGGCACTTTATTACATTGAGAGGTTAACAATTGACTTCTAGAACTTGAATGGATTGAATCATCTTTACATAGAGTGACACTAAGACAAGCTGGAACTTGAATCTTGGAAGATGAAGAGTGTCTTGGATCTACTGAAAAGTTGGAAAACACATAGAGACCTTCAGGAGTAACTGTTCCCTCTAACAGAATTTTGTGATTAACCTGAGATTTAACAAAGAAACCATGAGACAAAAACTCAAAGTACACATAATTATCCTTATAGAAACGACTGACACTGATAAGATTTTTAGTTATAGTAGGAACATATAAAAGATGTGGGAGAGTGAAGGTGACAGTGGTGTCTATGGGTGAGTTAACACATGCAAATCCAATAGTAGCAATTTTCAAACCAATGCCATTACCCATACAGATCTGTGCAGGTATTTGAGTGTCCATTTGCTGAGTCAGATTTGCAGAATTGGAAGTAACATGATGAGTTGCTCCACTATCAGCATACCATGGTCCAGAAAATTCAGTTCCAGAATTGGCTAGCATAGCCATGGGGCCATTGGAAGGCTGATTAACAGTATTATTAACAGTATTATCAGGCCCTGAGTGAAACTGTGAAGAATTGTGCCAAGGCAATTGCTCTAAGCTTTTTGACGGAAAAGGACCTTGAGAAGGTGGTGGATGCTGAAACTGAGAGAAGCTGTGAGGAACTGAATGCTAAAACTGAGAGTAGGCAACATACTTCAACTGAGAAGGCTGCCTTGAACCAGATGGAGCAACAAGAGTAGGCTGTGATTGATTGCCAAAACTGAATTGATTGCCAAAATTGCCATTAGGTGACTGAAATTGAAAACCTCTGCCATCAGTGTAATTGGTATCATATCGATACCAACATTTTGGAGCCTCATGACCATTGCGATGGCAAATCTGACATGAAAGACTGGATCCACCACGATTTCCATAGCGACCACCACGGCCACGACCACGATAACCAAATCGGCCACCACGTCCTCCTCGGAAACCAGATCCAAAATTGGAATTAGAGGACCGAAATTGTTGTTGAAATTGAGGAGGAAAAGAAGAGGACGAGGAGGACGAAGGAACCTGATTAGGATTTGGTGGCTGAGATGCTGATTAAGTCAAATTGACAGAGAAAGCATCTTGAGCTTGTTTGGATTTGGACCTCTCCAACCTTGATTCATGCAACAGAAGGAGTGATTCTAGCTCCGCAATAGAGTAGGGTTCCACACGACTCTCAATTGTTGGAAATAGGATATGATACTCCTCAGGTAATCCTTCAAGAATGGCATCAATATGCTCACGAAACGTTACTGGACTACCGATTGAAGCAAGAGCATCAATGAGAGCTTTGATTCTGATCATGTATTCAGAAATTGTGCGATCAACTTTTACCATGCGTCGGAGCTCCGATCGTAATTGCACGCTTCTCGCCTTCGTTTGAGAGTTGATGTAACTGTGGAGTTCATCCCACAGCTCCCACGCATGAGTACAGCCAACTACGCGCGCATGAATGGATTCAGAGACCGAGTTGAGAAGCCAGATGAAGAGGTGCTGGTCTTGAGCTTCCCATGCCTGGAATGCGGGATTCAAGGTGTCACTGAGCCGATCCGCATCAGTGAGGTACCTTGGAGGAATTTGAGGACATGCGACGAATCTCTCGAGACGATTCGCACGAATGAAAGCTTCAACGATTTGCTTCCAATGAAGGAAGTTCTTGTCGGTGAGCTTGGTGGTGATTACAGACAAGAGGTTAGGAGCGGACGATGGCGCCACTGGCGGCGGAGGAGGCAGCGGTGGTGGTGGATCGTTACCATTGAGCGATGCGGAAGCCATGGTCGAGTAACTCAAGCTCGAGATACCATGATAGAAAACCTAACGAGAACAAGATGTAAGAGATAGAGGAGAGAATCTGCTATTCATTTCTGAAAGTGTAATTTCTATTTTTCTTAATATGAGAGCTGTTCCATCTATGTATTTATACAAGGGGATAGAATGTTCTAGATACATTTTGTTGTAACTGCTTAGGGCAGCTGACTCAGCAAGGTGCTGATCAGCTGCAGTATTCTAACTATATACTCTAACAGTCTGGTGCGCCGGATTCCTGACCTGCCTCGGCGTGATATACATCATTTCTGATTTGGCTGGGTAAGGTGCACCTGATTCCTGATCTGGCTCGGTGTATTTTACCGGATTCCTGACCTGACTCGTCTGGTACACCCGATTCATGATCTCTCTCAGTCTGGTGCCCCAGATTCATGATCTCGCTCGGTCTGGTGCACCAGGTTCAGGACCTGGCTCGGTGTGGTACACCAGATTCATGATCTGGCTCGGTCTGGTGCACCAGATTCATGGTCTGGCTCGGTCTGGTGCACCAGATTCATGACCTGGCTCGGTCTGGTGCAACAGATTCATGACCTGCCTAGGTCTGGTGTACCGAATTCATGATTTGACTCGGTTTGGTGCACCGGATTCCTGACCTGCCTCGGTGTGGTGCATCGGATTTCTGATTTGGCTGGGTAAGGTGCACCGGATTCCTGATCTGGCTCGGTGTGGTGCACCGGATTCCTGACCAGGCTAGGTCTGGTGCACCCGATTCATGACCTGGCTCGGTGTGGTGCACCAGAATCCTGACTTGGCTCGGTCTGGTGCACCAGATTCATGACCTGGCTCGGTGTGGTGCACCAGATTCCTGATCTGGCTCGGTGTGGTGCACCAGAATCCTGACTTGGCTCGGTCTGGTGCACCAGATTCATGATCTGGCTTGGTGTGGTGCACCGGATTCCTGATCTGGCTAGGTGTGGTGCAGCACAATAATGACTTGGCTCGGTCTGGTGCACAAGATTCATGATCTGGCTCGGTGTGGTGCACCGGATTCCTGACCTGGCTCGGTCTGGTGCACCAGATTCATGACCTGGCTCGGTGTGATGCACCAGATTCCTGATCTGGCTCTGTGTGGTGCACAAGATTCCTGAATTGGCTCGGTCTGGTGCACCAGATTCACGATTTGGCTCGGTCTGGTGCTCCAGAATTATGACGTGGCTCGGTGTGGTGCACCAGATTCTTGATCTGGCTCGGTGTGGTGCACCAGATTCCTGACTTGGGTCTGTCTGGTGCACCGGATTCCTGACCTGCCTCGGTGTGGTGCACCGGATTTCTGATTTGGCTGGGTAAGGTGCACCGGATTCCTGATCTGGCTCGGTGTGGTGCACCGGATTCCTGACCTGGCTCGTCTGGTGCACCGATTCCTGACCTGGCTCAGTCTGGTGCCCCAGATTCATGATCTGGCTCAGTCTGGTGCACCAGGTTCATGACCTGGCTCAGTGTGGTGCACCGGATTCCTGACTTAGATCGGCCTAGTGCACCAGATTCATGATCTGGCACGGTCTGATGCATAGGATTCATGATCTGGCTCGGTGTGGTGCACTGGATTCCTGACCTGGCTCGATCTGGTGCACCAGATTCATGACCTGGCTCGGTGTGATGCACCAGATTCCTGATCTGGCTCTGTGTGTTGCACAAGATTCCTGAATTGGCTCGGTCTGGTGCACCAGATTCACGATTTGGCTCGGTCCGATGCTCCAGAATTATGACGTGGCTCGGTGTGGTGCACCAGATTCTTGATCTGGCTCGGTGTGGTGCACCAGATTCCTGACTTGGGTCTGTATGTTGCACCGGATTCCTGACCTGCCTCGGTGTGGTGTACCGGATTTCTGAATTGGCTGGGTAAGGTGCACCGGATTCCTGATCTGGCTCGGTGTGGTGCACCGGATTCCTGACCTGGCTCGTCTGGTGCACCGATTCCTGACCTGGCTCTGTCTGGTGCCCCAGATTCATGATCTGGCTCAGTCTGGTGCTCCAGGTTCATGACCTGGCTCAGTGTGGTGCACCGGATTCCTGACTTAGATCGGTCTGGTGCACCAGATTCATGACCTGGCTCGGTCTGGTGCAACAGATTCATGACCTGCCTAGGTCTGGTGTACCGAATTCATGATTTGACTCGGTGTGGTGCACCGGATTCCTGACCTGGCTCTGTCTGGTGCACCAGGTTCATGACCTGGCTCGGTGTGGTGCACCAGATTCCTGATCTGGCTCGGTGTGGTGCACCAGAATCCTGACATGGCTCGGTCTGGTGCACCCGATTCATGACCTGGCTCGGTCTGGTGCCCCAGATTCATGATCTGGCTCGGTCTGGTGCACCAGGTTCATGACCTGGCTCGGTGTGGTGCACCAGATTCCTGATCTGGCTGGTGTGGTGCACCAGATTCCTAACCTGGCTCGGTCTGGTGCACCAGATTCATGACCTGGCTCGGTCTGGTGCACCAGATTCATGACCTGGCTCGGTCTGGTGCAACAGATTCATGACCTGCCTAGGTCTGGTGTACCGAATTCATGATTTGACTCGGTTTGGTATATCGGATTCCTGACCTGCCTCGGTGTGGTGCACCAGATTTATGATTTGGCTGGGTAAGGTGCACCGGATTCCAGATCTGGCTCGGTGTGGTGCACCGGATTCCTGACCTGGCTCGGTCTGGTGCACCCGATTCATGACCTGGCTCGGTCTGGTGCCCCAGATTCATGATCTGGCTCGGTGTGGTGCACCAGATTCATGATCTGGCTCGGTCTGGTGTACCAGATTCATGATTTGACTCGGTTTGGTGCACCGGATTCCTGACCCGCCTCGGTGTGGTGCACCGTATTTCTGATTTGGATGGGTAAGGTGCACCTGATTCCTGATCTGGCTCGGTGTGTTGCATCGGATTCCTGACCTGGCTCGGTCTGGTGCACCGGATTCATGACCTGGCTCGGTCTGGTGGACCAGGTTCATGACCTGGCTCGGTGTGGTGCACCGGATTCCTGACCTGGCTCGGTGTGGTGCACCAGATTCCTGATCTGGCTGGTGTGGTGCACCAGATTCCTAACCTGGCTCGGTCTGGTGCACCAGATTCATGACCTGGCTCGGTCTGGTGCACCAGATTCATGACCTAGCTCGTTCTGGTGCAACAGATTCATGACCTGCCTAGGTCTGGTGTACCGAATTCATGATTTGACTCGGTTTGGTACATCGGATTCCTGACCTGCCTCGGTGTGGTGCACCGGATTTCTGATTTGACTGGGTAAGGTGCACCGGATTCCAGATCTGGCTCGGTGTGGTGCACCGGATTCCTGACCTGGCTCGGTCTGGTGCACCCGATTCATGACCTGGCTCGGTCTGGTGCCCCAGATTCATGATCTGGCTCGGTCTGGTGCACCAGATTCATGACCTGGCTCGGTCTGGTGCACCAGATTCCTGATCTGGCTCGGTGTGGTGCACCAGATTCCTAAGTTGGCTCGGTCAGGTGCACCGGATTCCTGACCTGCCTCGGTGTGGTTCACCGGATTCCTGATCTGGCTCGGTGTGGTGCACCAGGTTCATGACCTGGCTCGGTGTGGTGCACCAGATTCCTGATCTGGCTCGGTGTGGTGCACCAGAATCCTGACTTGGCTCGGTCTGGTCCACCAGATTCATGATCTAGCTCGGTGTGGTGCACCGGATTCCTGGCCTGGCTCGGTTTGGTGCACCCGATTCATGACCTGGCTCGGTCTGGTGCACCAGATTCATGATCTGGCTCGGTGTGGTGCACCAGATTCCTGATCTGGCTCTGTGTGGTGCACGAGATTCCTGAATTGGCTCGGTCTGGTGCACCAGATTCACGATATGGCTTGGTCTGGTGCTCCAGATTTATGACGTGGCTCGGTGTGGTGCACCAGATTCTTGATATGGCTCGGTGTGGTGCACCAGATTCCTGACATGGGTCGGTCTGGTGCACCAGATTCATGACCTGGCTCGAAGTGGTTCACTAGATTGCTGATCTGACTCGGTGTGGTGCACCTGAATCCTGATTTGGCTCGGTCCGGTGCACCAGATTCATGATCTGGCTCGGTCTGGTGCACCAGATTCATGACCTGGCTCGGTCTGGTGCAATAGATTCATGACCTGCCTAGGTCTGGTGTAATGAATTAATAATTTTACTCGGTTTGGTGCACCGGATTTGTGACCTGCCTCGTTGTGGTGCATCATGTGAACACCCCATTTTGACCGGGATCACTAAAAATTTTAAAATAAAAATTTGAAAATAAAATAAAAACCCATCTCATCCTCCTCCCTAGAAATCACTTTATTTTGAAATTTGAATTTAATTTTCAAATCAGAGATAGAAATGTTACCCTAGGCACATTTTTAGGATCAGGATCAGATAGCAATCTGAATCTTGGCGGGATTTTAGGATCAAGATGAGAGGGAAGGGCATTATAAAAATCGCAACACAGATCAGGAAGAGGGGAGTCATACGCTGGCCTCTGCGACTCCTTTTCCCTCTACATCCTTTTTCCCCTTTCATTTTTTTTTTCATATCACCCTCTCTCTGCCATATTTCCCACCATATTCCTTTTCTCCATCTCCATCACATGCCATTAACAATCCCATCTTCAACCCATCAGCGATCCCTGAACCAGAACCAGTGCTCCGCCACGCTGCGCACCGTCAAGAGCCACCATCACCTTCGCATAGCAGCTACCTGCTCTGTTGTCCTCGCCGTCCTCTGTTGTATGACCCAGATCCTTCGCGTCCGACTGCCGCGTCAAAGATCTGAACCCGCCATCATCCACGCACAGTCCCAGTCTGCCACTCCTTCCACCTTGCTCAGTTGTGCCACCATCAGGACCTCCGGCCTCGCCTAAGCTTCGATCGTCGTTCGCCGCTGCAAGGAAAGGACCACGCGACCACCACGTCTGGACCGCCTGCTCCGATCGCGTTCCTGTTCCCGTCTGGTCCGAGCTTCGTCGTGCGAGCGTCGTGCCTCCACCGCGAACCACACCGCCATCTGGGCCGGAACCGCCGTCATCTCGATCCAAGCCGCCGCATCCCTGCCTTGGTCCCTTTCTCTGTTCTCCCGTATGCAGGTAGAAGAGGAAGAGGGCTCTCTGCAAATGTTTTTCTTTTTATGTCTGATACATTGAATTGGTTTAGTAGCTTCTTTTTCTTTTTCTTTTTATCTCTTTTTTTATTTATTTCTGAATATTAATTGTGGAGTAGTTATTGGACTTGAGCCCAAACTAAGTGGGTTCAACATTTTTTTTTAAAAAAAGGAAAGAATTGGGCTAATAAAAAGTGTATGAAACTAGATTTGATCTTCTTGTCGAAATGAACAAAATAGAATGAGGTAAAAAAAACATTAAAAAAATTTTTGGGATTGCTTGGTGAGAGGTTTCACACTCAATTCCTTAAATATGAGATAGCTCTGTGGACGTATCTGCCATGTTCTATCTCATTTAAAAAAACCCTTTTTAAAAAAATAAAAAATAAAAAAAATTCATAAAAAATAAAAAAAACCAACAAATAAAATATTTTCTACAAGAACTTCGTGACTTTGAGTTTCCCATCGAAGCAGGGAATACGTAGGAGCGGGATCAATCATCTCGTCAAGCCAAAATTAATTTTTCCATTATTTTTGTGTTCTTTTTAATTTATTTAATGTGGATAATTAATTAATAATTTATTTAATATTTTTGGGTTGCTCTATGACAAGTGTCATGCTCAATCCCCTAGCTTTGAGGTTGCCCTATGGACTTACGTGCCATGTTCAACCTCATTTAGGATTTATCAATAATATTTTTCTTTCTAAAAGAAAATTTAAAAATGCAAAAAACCAATAAAGAAACATAAAAATAAAGAAAATATTAATAAATAAATAAATCCTTCCTTGTGAATATTTTTGGGGTAAAGAATAAATAATTTAATTTTGCACGATTAATTCAAGGTACCATTCGTAGGATGGGTGATGTAGGGTGCTTAACACATTCCCTACTCATAACCGACTCTCGAACTCAACTTGGTTTCAAAGACCATTTTTTAAAGGTTTTCCAATTTTTCCTAAATTAAATAAAATTGGTGGCGACTCTACTTTTTCTCTAAAATTTTCTTTTTATCGCCGTCCCTGCCATAATTTCTGGTTGCGACAGATGGCGACTCCACTGGGGACATTTGGAGAGTCAAGCCTAAGTAATGAGTTGTGCATTTTGGTATTTATTGTTTACCCCTTTTTATTGTTTATTTTATTTTATTTATTTATTTATTTTTAATTTTTATCTTTATTTTTATTTTATTTTAATTTTTTTTATTCCTTTTTGCTTTAATAATCATTTTTACACTAGGATAGAAGACCATGGTATTTGTTGTTTGCTTGTCTTTCAGGTTCAAGTAGTTTTGGATTGTACAGGTTTGTATGCCTCCTACACACACAACACCGACACTCATTTTCACACACTTTCAGCTCTATACCCGAGCTTGTGGGATCTTAAGGATTAGGCGGTGACTCGGCATTATCATTGAAGGCCTAGTGCCTCTCTGATATTTGTTGACTCATCACTCGGATTGTTACTAGTGTCATGGACTAATCATCCTGGAAGGTTTATCCCTACTTGTGATTAGGTTCATGAACTAGGTCCTTGACAAGGACAATATGGGGACTAAGACCTTTAGAAGTCTAGACCCGTCCTAAACTTTATACTCCTAAATTGACTTAGTGGCCGCTCGACTTAGAAGTTGCCATCATAGATACCCTTGATTAGACCCTGCCTCTTAAGACACTTGGAGGCGTACCATATCTCCCTTGTGTTTTTCTATCTATTTACTTATTTATTCATTTTTACTTCATTTCCCTTCGTGTTTTAACAAATGGTTAATAAATAAATAAAATACATATTATATATATGTATATTTTGCTTTAATTTATTATTATTATTATTATTATTTACTTTTTTACTTTTTGTAAAAAATAATATATATATATATATATATATATATATATATATATATATTTAGGTGATTCTCTTTTGTCGAGGAAAGACACTATCTGTGTAGCAAGGAACGAAAATGTCTAACTCTAGCAATGCAATTGGCCTAAAGAAGAATATTAGGATTGACGTGAAAATCAATGATGTGAAGACTTTAATGGAAATCAGTCGCTTGATGCCAAAAGAAGTGTGTTCAGAGTTTGCAAGCAAGTATGGGAAGATTTTGGACTTGTTACACATACATGTAGATGCTTCGGGCTTGATTGCTTTGGCCTAATATTGGAACCCGAATTTGAGGTGTTTCGAGTTGCCAAATTTGGATACGACACCAACTATAGAAGAATATGCATGCATGCTACGGATGCCTCTTCCAAGGGAGTCTCGTGTTTATTTCTATTATGGCCAGCATGTTAGTGATGGGAAGGTTGCAGAGTTGCTGGGAATTCTACTGAAGCCATCAGACAAAATGCAAAAAGGAGTTGTCAGAGGTCTGAGGCGAAGATTCCTTGAAGTTTATCTCCAGGAGCTAGCACGACAAAATAATTGGGTTATCTTCAAGCGGGTGTTAGCTTTAACCATTTATGGGCTGGTGCTTTTCCCCTTTATACCAGACATGGTGGATTACGCAGCCTTGGATGTCTACTACAAGGTCGAAGAATATAATGTAAACTCTGTTCCCGCGATTTTGGCAGAAACTTTCCTATCATTGCAAGTTTGCCATGAAAATCAACAAGGCAAATTACGATGTTGTCCACAAATGTTGTATGTTTGGGTCGTGACTCACATGTATGCTCGAAATTATGTTAGTGGGATTGATGACCCTTTGAGGAGATTCCATCACATTCCGATAAAGCCGCACAAACCCAATGAATGGAGACAAGAATTTGATAAGGTTGATTCGAAAGCTTTTTGCTGGATGTGTCCTTGGTATAAAGGAAATACAGTCATCTTCAGTTGTGGGAAATTCTCGAATATTCCTTTGATGGGACCAAGGGGTTGCGTGTCATATTCTCTGGCACCTGTGATTCGACAATTAAAGTGGACTCAACAGGAACCACTTGAAGAAGTGTTAGGTGGAATTTCGTTCTTATATCAAGAATGCGAGGTTGTCAAGAATACAACAATAGCTGTTAGATCCACCTGGAGCAACATCCGGGTACTGGGATCCAATGAGTTGGGAAGACAAATTATTTCTCGTACTAAAAACTACGAGGCATGGAGGAAAGCAAGGAAAGACAACCGTGTTATTTTGAGACCAATCTCGCATGAAGATGAAAATCTGCAAATGGAAGCAGAAATGTTAAAGAGGATTGAGGTTATGATGGCCCAGATGAGAGTGCTAGAGGAAAAGAATGAAATAGATCAAATCATCATCGACGCACTCCAACACCAAATCCAGAAGTTAAACATGAGGATAGAACATTTGAAAGATGAATGTGCCGATGCATATGAAGCCGCAGCTCCAGCAAAGAGAGCAAGGAAGGGGAATATGAAAGAGTCAAAAGTTCAAGAATTACTAGCAAGGATAGAGGATCAAAAAAAGGCGTTGGCACAAATCTTCAAAGAAAAAGAAGACTTGGGGGCAAAAATCAAAGTGCACGTTCAGACAATCCAGATGTTGGAGGAAAGCATAGGATCTCTACAAGAAGCCTTAACTCATGCTGAGCGCTACTCTGATGAAGGTTGGAATGCAGCTGCGACTATACGCGAATCATTGAAAAAATCGCAAGAGAAAGAGCAACATTTGTGGATGAGGCTCCGGATGTTCGAAAGGGAGAAAGAACAATATGAGGATGAGATCAGACAACAGGAAGAATGGCTAGAGAACTGGGAATCCGTGGAAAAAGATTTGAAGGCTGACAGAGATGCTTGGAAGAAAAGATATGAACACCTCTCAGGAAGTTTGCAATACCATACCTATCAGTTTGTAGGTCACCTCGAGGAAGCATTAGTCCAAACTCGCATGAATGACGGATCTACAATACCTCCAAAAATAGTTCGCTTCATGAAGTATTGTAGGGGTCTTGCTGGCGGGTTCAAAAGGAAGACTTTAAAATTTTTGATGTAATTCTGTTAGATGGGAGACATTGTATTTTCTTTTCAAAGAAATAAAAGCTTTTTTTAGGGGTTACATCCATCAATAAATTCTGCTCTATCTTATGGTGTGTTGCAAGTAGGCCTGTATGATTGCATTGCTACGGAATGATGCTGTCTATTGAGGGACACATGTTCCCATGGATTTGTCATCAACCACGCATTAACCTAAGGGGGACGTGCCCCTAGAGTTATGTGTCGGGGTGAAGTTGCTTGCTACAAAAATGGTCTTTCCTTTGAAAAAGAAAGAATTCATGGTTTTTCGAAGCATACTTTTATCTTTCTTTTAATAATAATAATAATAATTGACGATTTTTTAAACAGAGCTAAAAACACGAATCTGAGGGTTCGAGAATCATTGCGTGACCTAAGAAAGACAGTACCGATCAAACCCGAGTTTACAACACAAGATACCGGACCAGGATGGCTGCCAACAATCCTGAGACAGAAAGGAACTTGAGTTTAGAAGTAGACGAAGTGAGGGGAAGGGTGACTGAAATCTCTGAAACTCAAGCAAGGTTTGAGGCTATACTACAGGATATGAGGTAATCTCTTAGCAAGCTTAGTGTAAATAGAAGTGGAAACGAAGATGACCCACATGTGAGCGTACAGCCGGCCCTCTCCATGGTGATGGTGCCAATAAATCATAGCTTTACTCAGGGAATGTCGGGTTACACGGAACCCATAGCAATCCCCATCGGGGAAGGATATCACCCCATCGAGAATGTGTATCATGAGGCTGCTGGCTACACAAGGGAAAAACCCCATGCATTCATTCCTAAACAATCAAGAGGAGTCTAGTTTGGACCCAATAAGATGAAGGAAGATTGGATGGAGAAGGTAGAAGAACAAATAAAAGAGATAAAGGGCTCAAATGCTGATGGCCTTCTCAAGATTGAAGAACTTTGTCCTGCCACAAATGTCGTGATTCCCAAGGATTTCAAAATTCCTGATTTTTCCAAATATGACGGAAGTGGGAACCCACGATTTCATTTGATTAGCTATGCCACCAAAATGGCCATATGGTCTAAGGATGACAAGTTCCTCATTGGCTTTTTCCATGAAAGTTTGACCGGAATCGCACTAGAGTGGTACCATCAGTTAGACCATTCTAAGATCTCTCGGTGGACAGAATTAGCCGATTTGTTCATGGATCAATACAAATTCAATTTGGACATAGCTCCAACCCATGAACAGTTGACTACAATGCAGAAGAAGAGTGATGGATCCTTCAAACAATATGCGCAAAGGTGGAGGAGTTTGGCTGCTCAGGTTCGGCCGCCGCTGATGTTGTCCGAAATGTGCTCATACTTTTTGGGAACCCTGGGATCCCCCTTTATCGGGGCAATGGCAGGAGTAGCTTATAGGGATTTCTCTGACTTGATTGCGGCAGGGGAAAGAATTGAAATCCTAGCCAGAGCCGGGAAGTTGCCAACTGACATTGAAGGCAGTGCATCCAAGAAGGGGTTCCAGCCCAAGAAGAAGGAAGCAGAAGCAAATTATGTGCACCACCAGCCAAACTTTGGACCTCGACATGTCCCTTCATACCCAAGGTACCAAGCACCATATCAGACCCAAACACCATTTTACCCACCTCAACAGGCCTCGCCAACCATCACCCAGCCACAAAACCAAATAAATAACATCCCTACCCCTCAACCATACAACCCCACTCGCCCAACATATACTCATTATCCACCTACACCTCAACAAACCCATCTAAGCTACCCTCGACCTCGCTCAAATTTTCCAAATCAGGGACGTCCCCAATATCAAAATCTGCCTCCTTTCCCAAGACTGTCTATCTCCAATGCAGATTTGTTCAAACAACTATTTGATCGTCACCTAATCGCTGGAAACCCTGTACGGCCTATGGAACCACCTTTCCCTGCTTGGTACAATCCAAACTTGACTTGCAAGTATCACATGGATGCCCTGGGGCATTCCATTGAAGAATGTGAGGCCTTCAAGACAGCAGTAAGAAAATTGATTGCTTGTGGAAGATTGGGTTTCGAAGAAGATTCTGGGCCTAGCATTGTTAATAACCCAATCCCAAACCATAATGCGGGAAATAGCGTGAATAACTTGGAAGTGAGAGGGCCTCAAGTCAAGAAGGTTTTGGAATTGCGAACCCCGATGCAAGAAGTATTCGCAGGGCTTAAGAAAGCAGGATATGATATTGTTGCACCAATGAAGCTGATTGGAGAAAAAGAGAAGCATGATGGTGATTTAAGTTGTGATTATCATCATGGGCAGGTAGGGCATGATATCGAAACTTGTTGGGACTTTAAGGTCCGAGTCCAAGGATTACTTACCTTGGGGGTGATCCAAGCTAGGCGAGGTACGACTGAAGAAGTTAGTGTGGTTGAAAAAGTTGTGCTCCGGATACCACCTATGAATGATGTGTCGGCTGCAGAAAAAGTGATTGTAAAGGTGACAAAGCCAACTCCTTTTTCCTATAATGATACGCACGTTGTACCCTGGAATTATGAATAGAAAGTTGAGCTAGTAGGAGGGGCAGGAGAAACTTCGAAGGCCCAGGTTACTAATGTTGTGAGAATTGGAGGCATCACAAAGAGTGGGCGATACTATGACCCGGTAGAAGAAGAAGCAAGGAAGAATACCAAAGATGAAGGAAAAGAGAAGGAAGAAGAAGAAGAAGAGTTCCTGAATATCATGAAGCAAAGTGAATACGATGTGATGGAGCAGTTGAAGAAAACACCGGCAAGAATATCCCTTTTGTCGCTTGTCCTCACATCAGAGATGCATCGTAAGACATTATTGAAGGTGTTGAATGAAGCTTATGTTAATCGCGACGTCACGCCAGAGAATGTAGTAAACATGGTGGATCCGGTGAGGAGGATCAACATGATCAATTTCTCGGAAGATGAGGTGTTTTCGAAGTTTAGAGGTAGTCCTAAGGCACTCCACATTACCCTAAGGTGCAAAGGATTTATGATTGCGAAGGTGCTTATAGATGGTGGCTCGGCATTGAATGTGATTCCGTTGTCCACTCTAGAGCAGCTAAATATAGGCTTGACAAATTTGACACCCCAAGAGATGATTGTGCGAGCCTTTGATGGGATAGCAAGAGGAATCTTAGGGGAAATAACTCTGCCCCTCGAAGTAGGGCCTAGTTGTTTTCGTGTTCTCTTTCAAGTCATGGAGATCCAGCCAGCTTATACCATGCTCCTAGGAAGGCCTTGGATTCATGAAGCTGGTGTTGTTCCATCAACATTGCATCAGTGTCTGAAATATATTCAGGATGGGGCTGTAATTACCATCCGTTGTGAAGAGGAAATCATGCTTTCAAAGCCTGTTTCGGTGCCATATGTAGAAAGCACATAGCAAGTCGAGGATGATTCCCTACGTAGTTTTGAAATCCTGAAGCCAGAGAGCAAGAAGGAGGAGCTGCCAATGCAAAATGTGAATGAAGTGGCAATCCGTATAATGGAAAGGAATGGGTATCAGAAAGGAAGAGGCCTAGGGGCAAGCCTCCAAGGAATCCCTCAACCGATTGCAGCGGTTACAGGAGATGGAAGACATGGACTACGATACAATCCTTCTCTAGTAGAAGATATGAAGTACCTGACTCTCAGAGGCAAGAAAGAAGAAAGAAAGGAATTTGATTATATCCCCCACTTGACAGATACTTTTTTAGCGTCAACTGAAGTGATCTCACCAAAAAAGTTGACTTCCCCTCATTTCACTATCAGTGCACTTGAAGAGGAGCAAGCAAGAAACCTTGTTATTTATCTCTCTGCTGACAATGAGGTCCTTGGCAATTGGCAGTCTGAACCATTTGTTGATGTTATTTCCATGAAGTAATTATCTTTTTGTATCTCGTATAAACTAATGTTTACTTTGGTTGAGAAATGAATAAAATGAGTTAGTATGATTTTTCAGCATTTTTTGGTGTCTTCCTTTCCCTACCCTTTATCTTGTATCAATTGCGTCTCATTTCTTCAATAATATCCTTGCCTATATTTCTCTTGTTTCAAATATCTTCTTTCATGAACCTCACCACCGTCGAAGGTTTGTCTCACAAAAGGAACCTTGAAACCTCATTTACTGATTCCCTAGCGGCTGTTGACGAAGACGATTCTGGGATTAGTGAGGAAGAAGAAGCCATTGAGGAATTTACAAAGTCGATAGAGCGCTCAGAAAATGGGTTCACTTCAAATGATGAAGTTATAGAAGTGATTAATATGGGGACCGAGGAAGACAAGAAGGAGTTGAAAACAGTGGATAATCCAGAACGTGCAGAAATGGTCGCGCTATTTAAGGAGTACCTTGATGTGTTTGCATGGTCCTACAAAGATATGCCAGGATTGGATCCAGAGATAGCATCACATAAAATCCCACTGTACCCAGATACGGTGGTGAAGAAGCAAAGGTTGAGGAGGATGCACCCAGACATGTCACTAAAGATCAAAGAAGAGGTAACTAAGCAGTTAGAAGCCGGGTTTGTGGAAGTGTCGAGACACCCAGAGTGGGTCGCTAATGTCGTACCAGTACCAAAGAAGGATGGAAAAGTAAGAATGTGTGTGGAATACAGAGATCTGAACAAAGCAAGTCCGAAGGATGACTTCCCATTGCCTCATATTGATGTCCTCGTAGATAGCACAACTAGGAACCACAGATTCTCTTTCGTGGATGGGTATTCGGGATACAATCAGATTCTCATGGACGTCGATGACAAAGAGAAGACGACTTTCATCACCACTTGGGGAACTTTTTGTTACAGAGTAATGCCTTTTGGACTGAAGAATGCCGGAGCTACCTACCAGCGTGCGATGGTAACATTGTTCCATGATATGATGCACAAGGAAATAGAGGTATACGTGGATGACATAGTGGCTAAGTCTAAGGAGGGGGAAAGTCATGTAGCAGTTTTACATAAGTTATTTGAGAGATTAAGGAAGTACAATCTGAGACTCAATCCCACAAAATGTGTGTTTGGAGCCTCAACTGGGAAATTGTTGGGTTTTGTGGTCAACAGGGAAGGAATACAAGTGCAGCCCGAAAAGGCAAAGGCGATCAGGGACATGCCAACTCCCAAGAATGAACGAGAAGTAAGGGGTTTTCTAGGGAGATTAAATTACATTGCCCGATTCATTGCTAACTTGACAAGCACGTGTGAGCCTATTTTTAAGCTATTAAAGAAGAATAGTCTGGGGAGATGGAATGAGGAATGTCAGGAAGCCTTTGACAAAATAAAGGCATACCTATAAAACCCACTAGTGTTGGTGCCGCCCACTCAAGGTCGTCCTTTGATACTGTATCTCACGATCCTCCCAACCTCAATGGGGGTAATGTTAGGGCAACATGATGAGTCTGGCAAGAGAGAACATGCAATTTACTATCTGAGCAAGAATTTTAATGACTGTGAAGCTCGATACATGGCAATTGAGAAGACTTGTTGCGCATTGGTATGGACCTCCAAGAGACTCAGGAAATACATGTTATACTACACCACTTGGTTAATCTCTCGAATGGACCCTTTGAAGTACATCTTTGAAAGTCCTCACATATCATTAAGGGTCTCAAAGTGGCAAATGGTATTATCAGAATTCGATATTAAGTATATGACCTGGAAATCCGTTAAGGGAAGTGCAATTGCTGATCACTTAGCTGAAAACCCTCTTGAGGGAGGACAACCAATTATATCTGAGTTCCCTGATGGAGAGATACTGTCATTAGAAGAAGGTGAAACAGAGGAAGATGATATATGGAGGATGTATTTTGATGGAGCAGTTAATATGCATGGAAGCGGCATAGGAGCGGTGGTTGTCTCTCCGGAGGGCAAGCAATACCTAGTGGCTGTTAAGCTCGAATTCGAATGCACCAACAATATTGCTGAGTATGAAGCATGTGCAAGTGGATTACAAGCAGCAATCGGTCTTGGAATAAAACAGCTAAAAGTCTTTGGAGATGCAGCCTTAATCATTTATCAAGTCAACGGCGAATGGCAAACTAAAGATCCCAAGCTTATCCCGTATCAGAAATACTTGACTCAGTTAGTTGCGAAGTTTGATGAGATTACTTTCTTGCACTTGACTCGAGACAAGAATCAATTTGCGGACGCTTTAGCCACATTAGCCGCTATGACCAAGCTGGATCTCCATACCACCATCCAACCTATTCAAGTGAAGGTACAAGATGAGCCCGCATACTGTGCACATGTGGAAGAAGAGCTCGATGGTAATCCTTGGTATCATGACATCAAGCAATATATGAAGAGTATAACGTACCCAGCTGGAGCAAATGAAGTAAACAAGAGGACGATTCGTAGATTATCAATGTCCTTTTACTTAGATGGCGAAATTCTATATAAGAGGAACTATGATGGGGTCCTCATAAGGTGTGTTGATGCTCGTGGAGCTCGGACTATCATGACAGAAGTTCACGAAGGAATATGTGGAACACATGCCAATGGTCACATGATGGCACGCAAGATCCTACGAAATGGTCACTATTGGCTAACGATGGAAGCCGATTGTCTGGAGTATGTCCGGAAATGCCGTAAATGCCAAATATATGCAGATCAGATCAAAGCTCCACCGTTCCAACTACACAATTTGGTGTCTCCATGGCCATTTTCTATGTGGGGAATAGACGTCATTGGACCAATCAATCCCAAGGCTTCAAACGGACATCGCTTCATCCTGGTTGCAATAGATTACTTTACTAATTGGGTAGAAGCAGCATCATATGCCAATATAACTCAAAAGATGGTTACCAAATTCCTAAAAAGGGATATTATTTGTCGCTATGGAATACCAGAAAGAATCATTACAGATAATGCTGCCAATCTTAATGGGGCGGATGTAAAGAAGTTATTAGAGACTTTTAAAATCAAGCACCATAATTCCACCCCGTATAGACCTCAGATGAACGGGGCGGTAGAAGCGGCCAACAAGAATGTCAAGAAAATTGTTTCTAAAATGGTCGTAAATTATAAGGATTGGCATGAAATATTGCCATACACTTTGCACGCATATCGTACCAATATACGATCAAGTACTGGGGCAATGCCTTTCTCACTGGTGTATGGAATGGAAGTTGATTCTCCTATAGAAGTTGAAATTCCTTCATTAAGAGTGCTGATGGAAGCTGACTTGGAAGAATCAGAATGGGTGAAATCTCGATATGATCAGTTGAACATGATTGAAGAAAAAAGACTGGTGGCCCTTTGTCATGGACAACTATATCAAAGAAGAATGGATAAAGCCTTTAATAAGAAAGTCCGTCATAGAGATTTTCAACCAGGTGATTTGGTGTTAAAGAAAATGCTTCCCAACCAAGAAGATGCCCGAGGAAAATGGGCACCCAATTATGAAGGGCCATATATAGTAAAGCAGGCATACTCAGGCGGAGCCTTGGTCCTAACAGATGAAAATGGACGAGAGCTGCCGAGACCTGTATACTCTGATGTCGTGAAAAAGTTCTATGCCTGATATAAAAAAAAGGGAGAGCCCGTTAGGTCGAAAACCCGCGAGGGCGACCTAAGCAAAAGTTAGGGCATAAATAAAATAAAATAAAAGAAGTCTGTTAGGTTGAAAACCCGCGAGGGCGGCCTAAGCAAAAGTTAGGGCATAAAAAAAAGAAAAAAAAGAAAAAAAGAAGAGAAATAGAGAGAGAGAGAAGTCCGTTAGGTTGAAAACCCGAAAAGGCGACCTAAGCAAAAATTAGGACAAAGAAGATGAATCTTAGGCTGAAAACCCGCAAGGGCAGTTTAAGAGATATCTCAATATCCACCACGTTGGGGTGTTTTGCTCATTACTTGCTACACTGGGGCAATTTTGTTTGTGACTGGCTACAATGGGGCAAAGAAAATCATTGAAATGTTAATGAAAGGATGAATGTGGAAGCTGAGACCAGGATCTGTGATGTCAAACAGTTGCTGGGAATCAGTTAAGAGGATCAAGGAACCAATACTGGGGCAAATTTTTATGCGGTTTTCTTTCCATTATCCCTTTTCGTACAAATTCCCATACACCCCTTTGTATTTCCCCTCTTTCTTTCCAATTTCTTTGTGTGCAATGTAAATTCTCATATTAAGGCAAGGATTTTATTCATCCATTCTTTTTGTGCTTAAATCATGCTTGCGCATTGAAATCACGTCTCAATTTAAGTAAATTCAAGTTTAACAGTATGATTGGATAATTCTAATGGATACTTCAATGAATGGTTTGAACCAAAGAAAGCCCATCATTTCAAAGTCAATAAGGGAGATGACGGTGCACAATGAGGAGAAAAGAAAAGCAATAATGAAAGTCTCCATGAGCCATAGTCTGGAAGGAAATAATCGCTCTGAAAAAAAGAAGCCCCTCTAATCGAAAGACAATGACTCAGAGTTGTTAATAAACAAAGGTTTGATTGGTCGAAGTATTTTAATGGAGCGTGTGGTTCGATTGTAATCGAGACAAAGGTAAAAGAAAAGTTTTTAAGAGAAAGCAAATTACCATCATTTTATTTCCGGGATCTGAGGCCCACTCCAATTTATTTTTCGAGCTCTGAGGCTGACTGCACTTTATTTTTGGGATCTGAGGCCCACTGCAATTTATTTTTCGAGCCCTGAGGCTCACTGCACTTTATTTTTGGGATCTAAGGCACCCTGCAATTTATTTTTCGAGCTCTGAGGATCACTGCACTTTATTTTTGGGGATCTGAGGCCCACTGCAATTTATTTTTCGAGCTCTAAGGCTCACTGCATTTTATTTTTGGGATCTGAGGCCCACCGCAATTTTATTTTTCGAGCTCTGAGTCTCACCGCAAATTTATTTTTGGGATCTGAGTCCCATTGCAATTTATTTTTCGAGCTCTGAGGCTCACTGCATTTTATTTTTGGGATCTGAGGCCCACTGTAATTTTATTTTTTCGAGCTCTAAGGATCACTGCAAATTTATTTTTGGGATCTGAGGCCCACCGCAATTTATTTTTCGAGCTCTGAGGCTCACTACTAATTTATTTTTGGGATCTGAGGCCCACTGCAATTTATTTTTCGAGCTCTAGGGCTCACTGCAAATTTATTTTTGGGATCTGAGGCCCACCACAATTTATTTTTCAATCTATATGGCTCACTGCATTTTATTTTTAGGATCTGAGGCCCGCTGCAATTTATCTTTCGAGCTCTGAGGCTCAATGCTAATTTGGGATCTGAGGCCCAAAGTCATTTTTATTTTCCAAGTTCTAAAACTTAATTTTCTCCGGCCTGTTTCCCATCCCGGCTAAAATGTGAGTTCATTTTCTTTACTAGTTCCTTACTACTCTCACATGAAAAATCGTTCTTTTTTCATGTATTCTAGTAATGAACAAGTAAAGAGGGGCAACTGTGAAAACCCCATTTTGACCGGGATCACTAAAAATTTTAAAATAAAAATTTGAAAATAAAATAAAAACCCATCTCATCCTCCTCCCTAGCAATCACTTTATTTTGAAATTTGAATTTAATTTTCAAATCAGAGATAGAAATGTTATCCTGGGCACATTTTTAGGATCAGGATCAGATAGCAATCTGAATCTAGGCGGGATTTTAGGATCAAGATGAGAGGAAAGGGCATTATAAAAATCGCAACACAGATCAGGAAGAGGGGAGTCATACGTTGGCCTCTGTGACTTCTTTTCCCTCTGCATCCTCTTTCCCCTTTCGTTTTTTTTTTCATATCACCCTCTCTCTGCCATATTTCCCACCATCTTCCTTTTCTCCATCTCCATCACCTGCCATTAACAATCCTATCTTCAACCCATCAGCGAGCCTTGAACCAGAACCAGTGCTCCGCCACGTCGCGCACCGTCACGAGCCACCATCACCTTCGCATAGCAGCCACCTGCTCTGTTGTCCTCGCCGTCCTCTGTTGTACGACCCAGATCCTTCGCGTCTGACTGCCGCGTCACAGATCCGAACCCGCCATCGTCCATGCACAGTCCCGGTCCGCCACTCCTTCCACCTTGCTCAGTTGTGCCACCATCAGGACCTCCGACCTCGCCTAAGCTTCGATCGTCGTTCGCCGCTGCAAGGAAAGGACCACACGACCACCACGTCTGGATCGCCTGCTCCGATCGCGTTCCTGTTCGCGTCTAGTCCGAGCTTCGTCGTGCGAGCGTCGTGCCTCCACCGCGAACCACACCGCCGTCTGGGCCGGAACCGCCGTCATCTCGATCCAAGCTGCTTTGGTCCCTTTCTCTGTTCTCCCGTACGCAGGTAGAAGAGGAAGAGGGCTCTCTACAAATGTTTTTCTTTTTATGTATGATACATTGAATTGGTTTAGTAGCTTCTTTTTCTTTTTTCTATTTTTTATCTCTTTTTATATTTATTTCTGAATATTAATTGTGGAGTAGTTATTGGACTTGAGCCCAAACTAAGTGGGTTCAACCTTTTTTTTAAAAAAAAGGAAAGAATTGGGCTAATAAAAAGTGTATGAAACTAGATTTGATCTTCTTGTCGAAATGAACAAAATAGAATGAGGTAAAAAAAACATTAAAAAAATTTTTGGGATTGCTTCGTGAGAGGTTTCACACTCAATGATAAGCCTCTGGCTTATCTAGTTTTATGACTAGATAAACTAGGGTTTATGTGCCAATTATTCGAGTTCACTCTCGTTTTCGCCCAAATTTGCCTTGCTTTGTTCCTGAGTTGGATTTTGACTCGTTTTGCGTCTTTTGTGTAGTTTTTAGCTTATTTTGGATAGAATTACGCTTGTGGTTGCTTGTGTTGTTTTCAGGTCCATAAGTGAAGCTCTAAGAATTAAGGAAAGTCAAGAAATAGTGGAGATTGCCATTCTGGAGACTCTCGCCCAGCGAGAGGAAGCTCGCCCGCGAGAGTTTGAAGACCCGGGAAGACAGAGACCATCACGGCTTAGCCGTGATTCACATCATGGGCCGTGAAGGGAAGGTTCGCGTCGCGAGTGTGTGAACTCCAGAAAAGCACTAGAGTCAGAGACCATCACGGCCTAGCCGTGATGTATATCACGGCCGTGACCTAAAAGCCACACAAGTCAGAGACCATCACGGCCTAGCCGTGATGTGTATCACGGCCGTGACCCAAAAATCCACACAAGGCAGAGAACATCACGGCTTGGCCGTGATTGACATCACGGGCCGTGACAAGAGGGCTCGCGTCGCGAGGATTTGAAAATCACAGAAGCGCCAGAAGCAGAAGCCATCACGGCCTGGCCGTGATGGCCATCACGGCCGTGACGCGTGGCCTCCTTATAAATAGAACAGATCAGAACAGAAAAAGAGGACTTTTTTGGATCAGAACTGATTGGAGATCTTTTGTAATCCTTATTCTGGGGCTGCGTCTCCTCTTCTCTTCTCTTAATTCTTAGTCTTAGGATGATTTCCGATTGTACGTGTGTCGTTGTTACGGACATGAGGAACTAATCCTCTTGTCTGAGGGATCGATGAAGCCACCCATGGCGGCATAGTGTTCATGTAATGTAACTCTCTCTCCTTTAATTCAATTATTGTTTTCCAATTCTGTTTTCATTGTGTTGGTTATATGCTAGAGTGATCGACTAGTTAAACGTGTTGAGGCCTAGCGGCGATTCGCGTTTTAGAACTTGAATTGGGATCATCGGTCGAGTATTGCACGAGAGTGAGTAGGAGATCGGTGCAACCTATAGGGAACAAGAATTAATAGAATTCGAGATTAGGATTATGAGACCTAGTAAGTAATTAATCCAATCGTCGAATACGTCCTAATGAGCACGGAAGTGGATTTAGGAGAATTTAGGGGTCCCGGTTGACATTAAAATTGAACTTAGGGAGGGGAATAACATCACTTGGGTACTTTGCATGATTGGGTAGGTGGATTCGAAACCTTAGATGCTTTTAATTCCAGATTTCATCACCATATCTTTGATTGTTTTGATTTGTTAATTTAAATTGTGATCCTAATTTCTGTCCAACCACTTTCTCTACTTAACCAACTCATCGGATTTCTCGCGAAATTAGTCGAATTGGTAACCCAATCCTTGTGTTCGACCTCGGTAGACTCTTACTGTGTTTTATTACTTGCGACGACCCGGTACACTTGCCGGAGTCACAACAAGTTTTTGGCGCCGTTGCCGGGGATTGGCACAACCAATTTTCCTAATTTTTAGGAAATTCGGCTGTTTGGTTAAGCTGACTTTTAGTTTTATTTTCTTTTATTTAATTGCCATTATTTTTCTCTGTTTCTTTGATTCCACTTGGTCTTTGCCTGTTTTTGTATGCGAGGTACTCTTCTACAAGAGGACTTGCTATTCGATTCAGAGATCACCAGGACCGAGAGGCAATTAAGAAAAGAGGCCAGAGAAAGGAAGAGGTTGGAAGCAATTAAAATAGAGGACATGGCTGAAGAAAATCCTCCTCCTCCTCCTCGTTACAAGCCCCTCTTTGAGTACGATCTACCAAGCTTGGTAGATTGTGACTCTTCTATTGTGAGGGGCAACCTGAACACAGACTCCTTCAGAGTGGAAGCATGTGTCACATTCCAGCTCTGTGAGAACCAATTCGACGGCAGTGGCAAGCAAGACCCGCATAGACACATCACTCGCTTCCTTGAAGCCTGTGACTTACAGAAGACAAGAGGAGTCTCACAAGATGAGTTTCGCTTGCGGCTCTTCCCTCTCTCTCTTAGGGATGTCGCTCGCGATTGGGTTGACAGTTTGGATAGGAACAACATCAGAACTTGGGAGCAGATGGCACAAAAGTTCCTAACCAAATATTTCCCTCCTCAGAAGGCGGCACAAGCAAGAATAGCCGTCACATCATTCAGGCAAACGGAGGATGAAACTTACAATGAAGCGTGGGAGAGGTACAATGGTTTATTGAGAAGATGTCCCTCTGCGTTCTTTGACCCGGTTTCCAAAGTGCAGCATTTCTTTAATGGGTTGAGGGGACGCTATCAGATGAACTGTGATGCCGCAGCTGGCGGTTCTTTTGTATATCTATCGGCTGAGGATGGATGGGCATTGTTAGAGAAGATGTCATATAATGATTACAACCGTAGTAGGGAGACCTCGAGTGGAATCAGTTCTGGGACAATGGAAGCCATTTTAGAGCAAAACAGACTTTTGAAGATGCAGAATGAGGCTTTGTCCGGGAATAAGAGGGTTAATGCGATACACGAGGGAATGCCTCCGGGTTGTGCAAATTGTAATGGAGACCATGACACTCAGATTTGTCCGCTAAATTTCCCTCATGAACATGTGGACTCTTGCCACAACTTTTATGATAATGTGCCCCAGAACAACTATCAGAGGAACAATCAGAATCAGAATAGGGGCTACATGAGAAGAGACCATCCGGGATTTGCTTGGAGTGATGTTAATGGTGGTCTAGCCGGTCAACAACATCCGCAACAGAATTGGCAACAACCTCAACAGGGTCTGAGACCGAACATTGGAATTCAGCAGCGCAATACTCAGCAGGCTCTTCCGGGGCCTAATCAAGTGCAACTGACAGATAGTGGAAGACAACCTTGGGAGATGGCTTTTGAGAAGTTGTTAACCTTTACAGGCACATCTTTTGAGAAGATGAATACAGCAATGGAGAAGTTGTCAATCGACACAAATACTGCCATTAACAAGTTGGCAACTCATACAGGGTCAGCAATTCACAATCTAGAGACGCAGGTTGCTCAGCTAGCAAGGCAACTTAATGAGCGTATCCCAGGCACTCTCCCAGGTGACACCGAGAACAACCCGAAGAACCAATGCAATGCCATCACAACTAGAAGCGGAAGGGTGTTGGGACCTAGCAGGGGTACCACTAGTTCTCAGGATGACAAGGGCCCGGAACAACTACCCGTTGAGGAAGAGCAACCAGAGAAAGAAGGGTTGGCAAGTGACAAGGCACCGGAGCAAGAGGGAAGGCTGAAACTTGTGGATGAGGAGTTCCGAAAAAAGAAGTGGGTTGAACCCCAAGACCTCCCACCTTACATGAAGGTACCGTATCCTGAAAGATTGAAGAAGCCTCAACAAGATAAGCAATTCAATAAGTTCCTTGATGTCTTCCGAAAACTTCAGATTAACATTCCATTTGCGGAAGCCTTGGAACAGATGCCATCATATGCCCGGTTTATGAAGGAGCTTCTCACCAAGAAGCGGAGGATAGTAGATGAAGAAATGGTTGCTTTGACCGAGGAGTGTAGTGCCATTCTTCAGAGAAAACTACCTCCAAAGTTGAAGGATCCCGGTTCTTTTTCGATACCATGCACCATTGGGGGGATGATTGTAGGGAAGACATTGTGTGATCTAGGGGCAAGTATCAACTTGATGCCCCTCTCTATGATGAAGAGGTTGGGGATCAAAGAATTCAAGGATACACGGATGTCGCTCCAACTAGCTGATCGCTCTATAAAATATCCTTATGGGGTGGTCGAAGACTTGTTAGTAAAAGTGGACAAGCTCATATTTCCGGCGGACTTTGTAGTGCTTGATATGGACGAAGACGCCGAGGTTCCTCTCATATTGGGTAGGCCCTTCTTGGCCACTGGGGGTGCCTTGATAGATGTGCGGCAAGGGAAACTCACTCTGAGGGTGCAAGATGATGAGGTAGTCTTCAATCTCTTTGAAGCAATGAAGCACCCTGCAGAGAGGTCGAAAGTGTATCGAGTGGATGTGGTGGACCCAACTGAAGAGGTGAAGACAACTCGAGAAGACCATGATCCTTCACTTGCAACAGTATCGATAGAATCTCATGAGGAAGACAGTGAGGAAAAAGGTCCTTCGGGGGATGAGGTCTACCTTGAGTGGCTACGAGACATGGAACCCATACCGAGTCTCCCAAGGGAAGAATGTGCAAGGAAAGAACTCAGCAGCAAAGGAATGAAAAAGAAGGGTAAAGCACCAAGGTTGAAGGGTGGCACAACCGTGGTGGTCAGTACAGACAATGAATTGATCTCAAAAAGGATCACCACGGAGTGGAGAGTTCGTGCTGATTATAGAAGGGTCCTGAACTTAAATGAGCTGTCCGGGAACCGCTTGCGAGCACGTGAAGGGGTACAAACCTACAAAGAACGGGCCAAGGAATGGCATGGCAAGCAGGATCTTCCTCCGGATTAACCCTTAGGGGCGACTTGAGTCAGGCTCGGGACGTTAAACAAGCGCTTCTTGGGAGGCAACCCAAGCTAGGTACCCTCTCCTTTTCTCACTCTTGTTTTTGTTTTTGTTTTTGCATTTGTTTTGTTTTTGTTTGTCACTCTTGAATAATTTGAGAAGATCAAGAGTTTTTGTATGAAATGTCGTGTCGGCAAGCTTGTTGGATTTTAATTATATTGAGCATAGATGGATTGCATGAATTATATTGAACATTGATGATTGCCCCCTAGGTTCTAATAATAGAAAAGTTGATCCCCACTTAAAAATTAAAAATTGAACTTTGAGATTTATTATGATTGCTTGATTTATGATAAGTTTGGGGTGAGGGGGTGCACACACTAGGAATCGTATCTCGGTCAAACAGTTTGCAAAATGTCCAGGTGAGGATTTGAGCCTCCAACTCTATTTTTTTGAATGTGTGAATCATTGTAAGTTGCACTTTCCCGAATTTGCTTGAATCTCTATATGGTTTGCATGTTTATATGTTGCATCAAATGATTTAGGCAATTTTATTTGAATTAACTACTTGGCCATAAATTGAACCAACCTTGATGAATGATCCCTAGTTAGCCACATTGAGCCTTGAAGCCTATTGTTCTTCATGACCTTACATTACAAGCCATTAAATCAGAAAAACCATGATTTTCCTCTATCCTAGGATTTAGGAGAGTATGGAATTTTAGCTTTGTAAGTGTTGTTGTGGAACTAAGTTTGGGGTGGCTACAAGTTCATGAGTCATAATTGAGAAAAAGAAAAACGGAAGTAAGGGCCGAAGGCTTGAAAAAAAAAGAAAAAAAGAAAAAAAAAAGAAAAATGGGTGATAAAAAGCATTGAATATGTGCCAAAAAGGGCAAAGAAAAATAAATATAAAAAGGAAGAGGTGTGTAGCCACCAACTGCAAAGAAGAGAATAATATGAGAGTGAATTCAATTGTTGTGATATTAGTTTCATGCTCTCATTGATCCTAGGGACTTAGCTTCTATCCTTTGATTATCCTACCCTTTGCCAGGCCCCATTACAACCTTTGAAAGACCTAGTGATGATGCATGCATGTTTTCGTGGGAACTATGTTTGAGATGAAAATCAAATTCATGGGAAGTGCTCTTAGTATGTGAAAGTGAGTGAAAAGTTGATAGCCTAGACAAACTTGAGCGAATGAGTGAAATACTAAATGCCCTTGAGAGGAAGGCAATTGTTTGAAATAGGTGATCTTCCTTTGTGTGTACTTTTGAGCCCCAACTTAGAGTAATGATGGCATGAATGATAACTTCTCAATTGTTTAAAGTAGATGAATGTGGGGATTACATCGATGAAAAAGGGGGGAAATCAAAGAAGAAAACTGTTTTGTAAAGTTGCATGAAATTTGTGCGAAATTGATTAGGTCTTTAGGCTTGCCAAGTCTTGAGTCGTTTCTGAGTTTTAAGCTTGCTTGGGGACAAGCAAGGTTTAAGTTTGGGGTATTTTGATAAGCCTCTGGCTTATCTAGTTTTATGACTAGATAAACTAGGGTTTATGTGCCAATTATTCAAGTTCACTCTCGTTTTCGCCCAAATTTGCCTTGCTTTGTTCCTGAGTTGGATTTTGACTCGTTTTGCGTCTTTTGTGTAGTTTTTAGCTTATTTTGGATAGAATTACGCTTGTGGTCGCTTGTGTTGTTTTCAAGTCCATAAGTGAAGCTCTAAGAATTAAGGAAAGTCAAGAAATAGTGGAGATTGCCATTCTGGAGACTCTCGCCCCGCGAGAGTTTGAAGACCCGGGAAGACAGAGACCATCACGGCTTAGCCGTGATTCACATCACGGGCCGTGAAGGGAAGGTTCGCGTCGCGAGACGTCCTTCGCGTCGCGAGTGTGTGAACTCCAGAAAAGCACCAGAGTCAGAGACCATCACGGCCTAGCCGTGATGTATATCACGGCCGTGACCTAAAAGCCACACAAGTCAGAGACCATCACGGCCTAGCCGTGATGTGTATCACGGCCGTGACCCAAAAATCCACACAAGGCAGAGAACATCACGGCTTGGCCGTGATTGACATCACGGCCCGTGACAAGAGGGCTCGCGTCGCGAGACATCCTTCGCGTCGCGAGGATTTGAAAATCACAGAAGCGCCAGAAGCAGAAGCCATCACGGCCAGGCCGTGATGGCCATCACGGCCGTGACGCGTGGCCTCCTATAAATAGAACAGATCAGAACAGAAAAAGAGGACTTTTTGGATCAGAACTGATTGGAGATCTTTTGTAATCCTTATTCTGGGGCTGCGTCTCCTCTTCTCTTCTCTTAATTCTTAGTCTTAGGATGATTTCCGATTGTACGTGTGTCGTTGTTACGGACATGAGGAACTAATCCTCTTGTCTAAGGGATCGATGAAGCCACCCATGGCGGCATAGTGTTCATGTAATGTAACTCTCTCTCCTTTAATTCAATTATTGTTTTCCAATTCTGTTTTCATTGTGTCGGTTATATGCTAGCGTGATCGACTAGTTAAACGTGTTGAGGCCTAGCGGCGATTCGCGTTTTAGAACTTGAATTGGGATCATCGGTCGAGTATTGCACGAGAGTGAGTAGGAGATCGGTGCAACCTATAGGGAACAAGAATTAATAGAATTCGAGATAAGGATTATGAGACCTAGTAAGTAATTAATCCAATCGTTGAATACGTCCTAATGAGCACGGAAGTGGATTTAGGAGAATTTAGGGGTCCCGGTTGACATTAAAATTGAACTTAGGGAGGAGAATATCATCACTTGGGTACTTTGCATGATTGGGTAGGTGGATTCGAAACCTTAGATGCTTTTAATTCCAGATTTCATCACCATATCTTTGATTGTTTTGATTTGTTAATTTAAATTGTGATCCTAATTTCTGTCCAACCACTTTCTCTACTTAACCAACTCATCGGATTTCTCGTGAAATTAGTCGAATTGGTAACCCAATACTTGTGTTCGACCTCGGTAGACTCTTACCGTGTTTTATTACTTGCGACGACCCGGTACACTTGCCGGAGTCACAACACTCAATTCCTTAAATTTGAGATAGCTTTGTGGATGTATCTGCCATGTTCTATCTCATTTAAAAAAAAACCCTTTTTTTTAAAAAAAATAAAATAAAATAATTCATAAAAAAAATAAAAAACCAACAAATAAAATATTTTCTACAAGAACTACATGGCTTTGAGTTTCCCATCGAAGCAGGGAATACGTAGGAGCTGGATCAATCATCTCGTCAAGCCAAAATTAATTTTTCCATTATTTTTGTGTTCTTTTTAATTTATTTAATGTGGATAATTAATTAATAATTTATTTAATATTTTTGGGTTGCTCTATGACAAGTGTCATGCTCAATCCCCTAGCTTTGAGGTTGCCCTATGGACTTACGTTCCATGTTCAACCTCATTTAGGATTTATCAATAATATTTTTCTTTTTAAAAGAAAATTTAAAAATGCAAAAAACCAATAAAGAAACATAAAAATAAAGAAAATATTAATAAATAAATAAATCCTTCCTTGTGAATATTTTTGGGGTAAAGAATAAATAATTTAATTTTGCACGATTAATTCAAGGTACCATTCGTAGGATGGATGATGTAGGGTGCTTAACACCTTCCCTACTCATAACCGACTCCCGAACTCAACTTGGTTTCAAAGACCATTTTTTAAAGGTTTTCCAATTTTTCCTAAATTAAATAAAATTGGTGGCGACTCTACTTTTTCTCTAAAATTTTCTTTTTATCGCCGTCCCTGCCGTAATTTCTGGTTGCGACACATCAGATTTCTGATTTGGCTGGGTAAGGTGCACCGGATTCCTGATCTGGCTCGGTGTGGTGCACCGGATTCCTGACCAGGCTAGGTCTGGTGCACCCGATTCAAGACCTGGCTCGGTTTGGTGCCCCAGATCCATGATCTGGCCCTGTCTGGTGCACTATGTTCATGACCTGGCTGGGTGTGGTGCACCAGATTCCTGATCTGGTTGGTGTGGTGCACAAGATTCCTAACCTGGCTCGGTCTGGTGCACCCGATTCATGACCTGGCTCGGTCTGGTGCCCCAGATTCATGATCTGGCTCGGTCTGGTGCACCAAGTTCATGACCTGGCTCGGTGTGATGCACCAGATTCCTGATCTGGCTCTGTGTGGTGCACAAGATTCCTGAATTGGCTCGGTCTGGTGCACCAGATTCACGATTTGGCTCGGTCTGGTGCACCAGATTCTTGATCTGGCTCGGTGTGGTGCACCAGATTCCTGACTTGGGTTTGTCTGGTGCACCGGATTCCTGACCTGCCTCGGTGTGGTTCACCGGATTTCTGATTTGGCTGGGTAAGGTGCACATGATTCCTGATCTGGCTCGGTATGGTGCACCGGATTCCTGACCTGGCTCAGCTGGTGCACCCGATACAAGACCTAGCTCAATCTGGTGCCCCAGATTCATGATCTGGCTCGGTCTGGTGCACCAGGTTCATGACCTAGCTCGGTGTGGTGCACCGGATTCCTGACCTGGCTCGGTCTGGTGCACCAGATTCATGATCTGGCTCGGTTTGGTGCACCAGATTCATGACCTGGCTCGGTTTGGTGCAATAGATTCATGACCTGCCTAGGACTGGTGTACCGAATTCATGATTTGACTCGGTTTGGTGCATCGGATTCCTGACCTGCCTCGGTGTGGTGCACCGGATTTCTGATTTGACTGGGTAAGGTGCACCAGATTCCTGATCTAGCTCGGTGTGGTGCACCAGGCTCCCGA
>JAUPTC010000812.1:0-35385 GCA_030762895.1 Sophora flavescens | reverse complement strand
TTTAACCCTAAACCCTAAATTTGAACCAAAACCCTAATTCGAACCCTATTTTTGTCCCAAAACCCTAAATTTAACCCAGAAACCTAATTTTAATGCAAACCCGTAAATTTTGACCATAAACCCTAAATTTAACCCAGAACCCTAAATTTGACCCATTACACTAACTTTGACCCAAAACCTAATTTAGACACAAAAAACCTAATTCTAACCCTATTTTTGTCCCAAAACCCTTGTCTTAACTCAAAACCAGACACCTTAATTTTGACCCAAGCCCAAATTTGACCCAAACCGTAATTTGGACCCAAAACCCTAATTCTAACCTATTTTTGTCCCAAAACCCAATTCTTTACTCAAAACCCTAAATGAAACCTAAACCTAATTTTGACCCTAAATAATTGCCTAATTTAACCCAAAACCCTAATTTAGACCCAAAACCTAATTGAACCCTATTTTTGACCCAAGACCTAAATTTGACCCTTAACCTTATTTTTGACCTAAAGCCTAATTTTAGCAAAACCTTAATTCTAACCCTATTTTTGACTCAAAAAGCCAAATTCAAACCCTAAACCTAATGTTGACCCAGAACAAATTTTGACCCAAAACCTAATTGAAACCTAATTTTGACCCAAAACAAATTTTACCAAACCAAATTATAACCAAGGCCTAATTTTGACCCAAAACCTAATTCGACAAACCTAATTTAGACACAAAACCCTAATTTTAACCAAAAACCCTAATTGACTTAAACCTAATTTTAACCTAAACCCTAAATTTGAACCAAAACCCTAATTCTAACCTATTTTTGTCCCAAAACCCTAAATTTAACCCGAACCTAATTTTAATCCAAACCCTAAATTTTGACCATAAACCTAAATTTAACCAGAACCCTAAATTTGACCCATAACCCTAACTTTGACCCAAGACCTAATTTTGAAAACCTAATTTGACACAAAACCCTAATTCTAACCTATTTTTGTCCCAAACCCTTTTTTAACTCAAACCCGACACCTAATTTTGACCCAAAACCCAAATTTTGACCCAAAATAATTTAGACCCAAAACCCTAATTCTAACCCTATTTTTGTCCCAAAACCCAATTCTTTACTCAAACCCTAAATGAACCCTAAACCTAATTTTGACCCAACCTAAGCCATAACCCAACCTAATTTGACCCAAAACCTATCTGAACCCTATTTTTGACCCAAGACCTAAATTTGACCCTTAACCTAATTTTGACCCTAAAGCCTAATTTTAACAAAAACCTTAATTCTAACCCTATTTTTGACTCAAAACCCTATTTTTAACTCAAGCCAAATTCAAACCCTAAACCTAATGTTGACCCAGAACTATTTTGACCCAAAACCTAATTGAAACCTAATTTTGACAATGACCCAAACCAAATTATAACCAGGCCTAATTTTGACCCAAAACCTAATTGAAACCTAATTTAGACACAAAACCCTATTTTTAACCAAAAACCTAATTTACTTAAACCTAATTTTAACCTAAACCCTAAATTTGAACCAAAACCTAATTCTAACCTATTTTTGTCCCAAAACCCTAAATTTAACCCAGAACCTAATTTTAATCCAAACCCCTAAATTTTGACCATAAACCTAAATTTAACCGAACCTAAATTTGACCCATAACCTAACTTTGACCCAAGACCCTAATTGACCAACCTAATTTAGACACAAAACCTAATTCTAACCCTATTTTTGTCCCAAAACCCTTTTAACTCAAAACCCGACACCTTAATTTTGACCCAAAACCAAATTTTGACCAAAATAATTTAGACCCAAAACCTAATTCTAACCCTATTTTTGTCCCAAAACCCAATTCTTTACTCAAAACCTAAATGAAACCCTAAACCTAACCTAACAATTTTGACCAAAATAACCCAAACCCTAATTTAGACCCAAAACCAATACCCAAAACCATTTTGACCCAGACCTAAATTTGACCCTAACCTTATTTTTGACCCTAAAGCCTAATTTTAACAAAACCTTAATTCTAACCCTATTTTTACTCAAACCTATTTTTAACTCAAAAGCCAAATTCAAACCCTAAACCTAATGTTGACCAGACCAATTTTGACCCAAAACCTAATTGAAACCTAATTTTGACCCAAAAAATTTGACCCAAAACCCAAATTATAACCAAGAGCCCTAATTTTGACCCAAAACCCTAATTCGACCCAAACCTAATTTAGACACAAAACCTATTTTTAACCAAAAACCCTAATTGAAGCTTAAACCTAATTTTAACCTAAACCTAAATTTGAACCAAAACCTAATTCTAACCCTATTTTTGTCCCAAAACCTAAATTTAACCCAGAACCTAATTTTAATCCAAACCCTAAATTTTGACCATAAACCTAAATTTAACCAGACCTAAATTTGACCCATAACCTAACTTTGACCAGACCTAACTTTGACCAAAACCTAATTTAGACCAAAAACCCTAATTCTAACCTATTTTTGTCCCAAAACCCTTTTTAACTCAAACCCGACACCTTAATTTTGACCCAAACCAAATTTTGACCCACTAATTTAGACCCAAAACCCTAATTCTAACCTATTTTTGTCCCAAACCCAATTCTTTACTCAAAACCCTAAATGAAACCTAAACCCTAATTGCTGAAAAATAACCAAAGCCCTAATTTAGACCCAAAACCTAATACCCAAAACAGACATTTTGACCCAGACCTAAATTTGACCCTTAACCTTATTTTTGACCTAAAGCCTAATTTTAACATAAAACCTTAATTCTAACCCTATTTTTACTCAAACCTATTTTTAACTCAAAGCCAAATTCAAACCCTAAACCTAATGTTGACCCAACATTTTGACCCAAAACCTAATTGAAACCTAATTTTGACCAAAAAAACCCAAAACCAAATTATAACCAAGAGCCTAATTTTGACCCAAAACCTAATTGCCGAAACCCTAATTTAGACACAAAACCCTATTTTTAACCAAAAACCCTAATTGAACTTAAACCTAATTTTAACCTAAACCTAAATTTGAACCAAAACCTAATTCTAACCCTATTTTTGTCCCAAAACCTAAATTTAACCCGGACCCTAATTTTAATCCAAACCCTAAATTTTGACCATAAACCTAAATTTAACCCAGAACCTAAATTTGACCCATAACCTAACTTTGACCGACCTAACTTTGACCAAAACCTAATTTAGACACAAAACCCTAATTCTAACCTATTTTTGTCCCAAAAACCTTTTTTAACTCAAAACCGACACCTTAATTTTGACCCAAAACCAATTTGACCAATAATTTAGACCCAAACCCTAATTCTAACCTATTTTTGTCCCAAACCCAATTCTTTACTCAAAACCCTAAATGAAACCTAAACCCTAATTTTGACCCTAAAAATGAAACCCAAACCTAATTTAGACCCAAAACCTAATCTGAACCCTATTTTTGACCCAAGACCCTAAATTTGACCCTAACCTTATTTTTGACCCTAAAGCCTAATTTTAACATAAAACCTTAATTCTAACCTATTTTTACTCAAACATTTTTAACTCAAAGCCAAATTCAAACCCTAAACCTAATGTTGACCCAAACAATTTTGACCCAAAACCTAATTGAAACCTAATTTTGACCCAAAAAATTTTGACCAAAACCCAAATTATAACCAAGAGCCTAATTTTGACCCAAAACCTAATTAACCAAAACCTAATTTAGACACAAAACCTATTTTTAACCAAAAACCCTAATTGAACTTAAACCTAATTTTAACCCTAAACCCTAAATTTGAACCAAAACCCTAATTCTAACCTATTTTTGTCCCAAAACCCTAAATTTAACCCAGAACCTAATTTTAATCCAAACCCCTAAATTTTGACCATAAACCTAAATTTAACCCGAACCCTAAATTTGACCCATAACCTAACTTTGACCAAACCTAACTTTGACAAACCTAATTTAGACACAAAACCCTAATTCTAACCCTATTTTTGTCCCAAAACCCTTTTTTAACTCAAAACGACACCTTAATTTTGACCCAAAACCCAAATTTGACCAAAGTAATTTAGACCCAAAACCCTAATTCTAACCCTATTTTTGTCCCAAAACCCAATTCTTTACTCAAAACCCTAAATGAAACCCTAAACCTAATTTTGACCCTAAACCTAATACCCAAAAACCAAAGCCTAATTTAGACCCAAAACCTAATCTGAACCCTATTTTTGACCCAAGACCTAAATTTGACCCTTAACCTTATTTTTGACCCTAAAGCCTAATTTTAGCAAAACCTTAATTCTAACCTATTTTTGACTCAAACATTAACTCAAAGCCAAATTCAAACCCTAAACCTAATGTTGACCCAGACCAATTTTGACCCAAAACCCTAATTGAAACCTAATTTTGACCAAACAAATTTGACCCAAACCAAATTATAACCAACCTAATTTTGACCCAAAACCCTAATTCGACCAAACCTAATTTAGACACAAAACCCTATTTTTAACCAAAAACCCTAATTGACTTAAACCTAATTTTAACCCTAAACCTAAATTTGAACCAAAACCCTAATTCTAACCCTATTTTTGTCCCAAAACCCTAAATTTAACCCGAACCTAATTTTAATCCAAACCCCTAAATTTTGACCATAAACCTAAATTTAACCCAGAACCCTAAATTTGACCCATAACCTAACTTTGACCCAGACCTAACTTTGACCCAAAACCTAATTTAGACACAAAACCTAATTCTAACCCTATTTTTGTCCCAAAACCCTTTTTTAACTCAAACCGACACCAATTTTGACCCAAAACCAAATTTTGACCCAAAGTAATTTAGACCCAAAACCTAATTCTAACCCTATTTTTGTCCCAAACCCAATTCTTTACTCAAAACCCTAAATGAAACCTAAACCTAAAAATTTGACCAAAATAACCCTAATTTGACCCAAAACCTAATTTAACCCAAAACCCTGACCTATTTTTGACCAAGACCTAAATTTGACCCTAACCTTATTTTTGACCCTAAAGCCTAATTTTAGCATAAAACCTTAATTCTAACCCTATTTTACTAAACCTATTTTAACTCAAAGCAAATTCAAACCCTAAACCTAATGTTGACCCGACCAATTTTGACCCAAAACCTAATTGAAACCTAATTTTGACCAAAAAATTGACCAAAACCAAATTATAACCAAGAGCCTAATTTTGACCCAAAACCTAATTGCCAAAACCTAATTTAGACACAAAACCTATTTTTAACCAAAAACCCTAATTCTAACCTTTTAACCTAAACCTAAATTTGAACCAAAACCTAATTCTAACCTTTTTGTCCCAAAACCTAAATTTAACCAGAACCTAATTTTAATCCAAACCCTAAATTTTGACCATAAACCTAAATTTAACCAAACCCTAAATTTGACCCATAACCTAACTTTGACCGACCCTAACTTGACCAACCTAATTTAGACAAAAACCTAATTCTAACCTATTTTTGTCCCAAAACCCTTTTTAACTCAAACCCACCTTAATTTTGACCAAACAATTTTGACCAAGTAATTTGACCCAAAACCTAATTCTAACCTATTTTTGTCCCAAACCCAATTCTTTACTCAAAACCCTAAATGAAACCCTAAACCTAATTTTGACCAAAAAAAAAAAGACCAAAACTAATTTGCCAACCTATGACCTATTTTTGACCAGACCTAAATTTGACCTTAACCTTATTTTTGACCCTAAAGCCTAATTTTAGCGTAAAACCTTAATTCTAACCCTATTTTTGCTCATATTTTTAACTCAAAGCAAATTCAAACCCTAAACCTAATGTTGACCAGACATTTTGACCCAAAACCTAATTGAAACCTAATTTTGACCCAAATGACAACCCAAATTATAACCAAGAGCCCTAATTTTGACCCAAAACCTAATTGACCCAAACCTAATTTGGACACAAAACCCTATTTTTAACCAAAAACCCTAATTGACTTAAACCTAATTTTAACCTAAACCTAAATTTGAACCAAAACCTAATTCTAACCTATTTTTGTCCCAAAACCCTAAATTTAACAACCTAATTTTAATCCAAACCCCTAAATTTTGACCATAAACCCTAAATTTAACCGAACCCTAAATTTGACCATAACCTAACTTTGACCAAGACCTAACTTTGACCAAAACCTAATTTAGACACAAAACCCTAATTCTAACCTATTTTTGTCCCAAAACCCTTTTTAACTCAAAACGACACCTTAATTTTGACCAAACAATTTTGACCCAAACTAATTTAGACCCAAAACCTAATTCTAACCTATTTTTGTCCCAAACCCAATTCTTTACTCAAAACCCTAAATGAAACCCTAAACCTAATTTGACCTAAAAATGACAAAATAACCAAAGCCTAATTTAGACCCAAAACCTAATTTGACCCAAAACCTCTGAACCTATTTTGACCAGACCTAAATTTGACCTTAACCTTATTTTTGACCCTAAAGCCTAATTTTAGCAAAACCTTAATTCTAACCCTATTTTGACTCAAAACCCTATTTTTAACTCAAAGCCAAATTCAAACCCTAAACCTAATGTTGACCCAGACCAATTTTGACCCAAAACCTAATTGAAACCTAATTTTGACCCAAAAAAATTGACCCAAAACCAAATTATAACCAAGAGCCTAATTTTGACCCAAAACCTAATTGAACCCTAATTTGGACACAAAACCCTATTTTTAACCAAAAACCCTAATTGGCTTAAACCTAATTTTAACCTAAACCTAAATTTGAACCAAAACCTAATTCTAACCCTATTTTTGTCCCAAAACCCTAAATTTAACCGAACCTAATTTTAATCCAAACCCTAAATTTTGACCATAAACCTAAATTTAACCCGAACCCTAAATTTGACCACATTTGACCCAACCTAACTTGACCAAAACCTAATTTAGACACAAAACCCTAATTCTAACCCTATTTTTGTCCCAAAACCCTTTTTTAACTCAAACCCGACACCTTAATTTTGACCCAAAACCCAAATTTTGACCCAACGTAATTTAGACCCAAAACCTAATTCTAACCCTATTTTTGTCCCAAAACCCAATTCTTTACTCAAAACCCTAAATGAAACCCTAAACCTAATTTTGACCCAAAAAACCCAAAGCCCTAATTTAGACCCAAAACCTAATTTGACCCAACCTATTTTTTGACCAAGACCTAAATTTGACCCTAACCTTATTTTTGACCCTAAAGCCTAATTTTAGCAAAACCTTAATTCTAACCCTATTTTTCTCAAACTATTTTTAACTCAAAGCCAAATTCAAACCCTAAACCCTAATGTTGACCCGGCAATTTTGACCCAAACCCTAATTGAAACCTAATTTTGACCCAAAAAATTTTGACCAAAACCAAATTATAACCAAGAGCCTAATTTTGACCCAAAACCTAATTCGACCAAAACCTAATTTAGACACAAAACCCTATTTTTAACCAAAAACCCTAATTGGCTTAAACCCTAATTTTAACCTAAACCTAAATTTGAACCAAAACCCTAATTCTAACCTATTTTTGTCCCAAAACCTAAATTTAACCCGGAACCTAATTTTAATCCAAACCCTAAATTTTGACCATAAACCCTAAATTTAACCCACCCATACTACTTTGAAGACCTAACTTTGACCAAACCTAATTTAGACACAAAACCCTAATTCTAACCTATTTTTGTCCCAAAACCCTTTTTAACTCAAGACCGCACCTTAATTTTGACCAAACCATTTGACCAAAAGTAATTTGACCCAAAACCTAATTCTAACCTATTTTTGTCCCAAACCCAATTCTTTACTCAAAACCCTAAATGAAACCCTAAACCTAATTTTGACCAAAAAAAAAATAATTTGACCCAAAACCCTAATGACCCACCTATCCTATTTTTGACCAGACCTAAATTTGACCCTTAACCTTATTTTGACCCTAAAGCCTAATTTTAACATAAAACCTTAATTCTAACCCTATTTTTGACTCAAACCTATTTTTAACTCAAAGCCAAATTCAAACCCTAAACCCTAATGTTGACCCAGACAATTTTGACCAAAACCTAATTGAAACCTAATTTTGACCAAAATTTGACCCAAAACCCAAATTATAACCAAGAGCCTAATTTTGACCCAAAACCTAATTCGACCAAAACCTAATTTGGACACAAAACCCTATTTTTAACCAAAAACCTAATTGAACTTAAACCCTAATTTTACCCTAAACCCTAAATTTGAACCAAAACCCTAATTCTAACCCTATTTTTGTCCCAAAACCCTAAATTTAACCCGAACCCTAATTTTAATCCAAACCCCTAAATTTTGACCATAAACCCTAAATTTAACCCAAACCCTAAATTTGACCCATAACCTAACTTTGACCCAAGACCTAACTTTGACCAAAACCTAATTTAGACACAAAACCCTAATTCTAACCTATTTTTGTCCCAAAACCCTTTAACTCAAAACCCGACACCTTAATTTTGACCCAAAACCCAAATTTTGACCCAAATAATTTAGACCCAAAACCCTAATTCTAACCTATTTTTGTCCCAAAACCCAATTCTTTACTCAAAACCCTAAATGAAACCCTAAACCCTAATTTTGACCTAAACCTAATTGACAAAATAACCCCACCAAAACCCTAATTTAGACCCAAAACCTAATCTGAACCTATTTTTGACCCGACCTAAATTTGACCCTTAACCTTATTTTGACCTAAAGCCTAATTTTAACGCAAAACCTTAATTCTAACCCTATTTTACTCAAAACCTATTTTTAACTCAAAACCAAATTCAAACCCTAAACCTAATGTTGACCCAGACAAATTTTGACCCAAAACCTAATTGAAACCTAATTTTGACAAAAAATTTTGACCAAAACCCAAATTATAACCAAGAGCCTAATTTTGACCAAAACCTAATTCGCCCAAAACCTAATTTAGACACAAAACCTATTTTTAACCAAAAACCCTAATTGACTTAAACCTAATTTTAACCTAAACCCTAAATTTGAACCAAAACCTAATTCTAACCCTATTTTTGTCCCAAAACCCTAAATTTAACCCAAACCTAATTTTAATCCAAACCCTAAATTTTGACCATAAACCTAAATTTAACCCAGAACCCTAAATTTGACCCATAACCCTAACTTTGACCCAAGACCCTAACATTGAAAACCTAATTTAGACACAAAACCCTAATTCTAACCCTATTTTTGTCCCAAAACCCTTTTAACTCAAAACCCGACACCTTAATTTTGACCCAAAACCAAATTTTGACCAAAATAATTTAGACCCAAAACCTAATTCTAACCTATTTTTGTCCCAAACCCAATTCTTTACTCAAAACCCTAAATGAAACCCTAAACCTAATACCTAAAAATTTGACCCAAAATAACAAACCCTAATTAACCCAAAACCCTAATTTAGACCCAAAACCTAAAAATATTTTTGACCCAGACCTAAATTTGACCCTAACCTTATTTTTGACCTAAAGCCTAATTTTAAAGCAAAACCTTAATTCTAACCCTATTTTTGACTCAAACCTATTTTTAACTCAAAGCCAAATTCAAACCCTAAACCCTAATGTTGACCCAGAACAAATTTTGACCCAAAACCTAATTGAAACCTAATTTTGACCCAAAAAATTTTGACCCAAAACCCAAATTATAACCAAGAGCCCTAATTTTGACCCAAAACCTAATTAGACCAAACCTAATTTGGACACAAAACCTATTTTTAACCAAAAACCCTAATTGAAGCTTAAACCTAATTTTAACCTAAACCCTAAATTTGAACCAAAACCCTAATTCTAACCCTATTTTTGTCCCAAAACCCTAAATTTAACCAGAACCTAATTTTAATCCAAACCCCTAAATTTTGACCATAAACCTAAATTTAACCCAGACCCTAAATTTGACCCATAACCTAATTTGACCAGACCTAACTTTGACCCAAAACCTAATTTAGACACAAAACCCTAATTCTAACCCTATTTTTGTCCCAAAACCCTTTTTAACTCAAAACCGACACCTTAATTTTGACCCAAAACCAAATTTTGACCCAAAACTAATTTAGAACCAAAACCCTAATTCTAACCCTATTTTTGTCCCAAAACCCTATTCTTTACTCAAAACCCTAAATGAAACCCTAAACCATAATTTTGACCTAAAAATACAAAATAACCAAAACTAATTTAGACCCAAAACCTATCTGAACCTATTTTTGACCCAAGACCTAAATTTGACCCTTAACCTTATTTTTGACCTAAAGCCTAATTTTAAGCAAAACCTTAATTCTAACCCTATTTTTGACTCAAACCTATTTTTAACTCAAAGCCAAATTCAAACCCTAAACCCTAATGTTGACCCAGACCAAATTTTGACCCAAAACCTAATTGAAACCTAATTTTGACAAAAAATTTTGACCAAAACCCAAATTATAACCAAGAGCCTAATTTTGACCAAAACCTAATTGACAAAACCTAATTTAGACACAAAACCTATTTTTAACCAAAACCCTAATTGAAGCTTAAACCTAATTTTAACCTAAACCCTAAATTTGAACCAAAACCTAATTCTAACCTATTTTTGTCCCAAAACCTAAATTTAACCCAGAACCCTAATTTTAATCCAAACCCTAAATTTTGACCATAAACCTAAATTTAACGACCCTAAATTTGACCCATAACTAACTTTGAGACCAACTTTGACCAAAACCTAATTTAGACACAAAACCTAATTCTAACCTATTTTGTCCCAAAACCCTTTTAACTCAAACCCAATTTACAACCATTTTGCCAATAATTTAGACCCAAACCTAATTCTAACCTATTTTGTCCCAAAACCCAATTCTTTACTCAAAACCCTAAATGAAACCCTAAACCTAATTTGACCCAAATAAAAAACCCAAAACCTAATTTAGACCCAAAACCCTAATCTGAACCCTATTTTTGACCCAGACCTAAATTTGACCCTTAACCTTATTTTTGACCCTAAAGCCTAATTTTAACATAAAACCTTAATTCTAACCCTATTTTTGACTCAAACCCTATTTTTAACTCAAAGCAAATTCAAACCCTAAACCTAATGTTGACCCAGAAATTTTGACCCAAAACCTAATTGAACCTAATTTTGACCCAAAAATGACCAAAACCAAATTATAACCAGAGCCTAATTTTGACCCAAAACCTAATTGCCAAACCTAATTTGACACAAAACCTATTTTTAACCAAAAACCCTAATTGCTTAAACCTAATTTTAACCTAAACCTAAATTTGAACCAAAACCTAATTCTAACCTATTTTGTCCCAAAACCCTAAATTTAACCGAACCTAATTTTAATCCAAACCCTAAATTTTGACCATAAACCTAAATTTAACCCGAACCCTAAATTTGACCCATAACCTAACTTTGACCCGACCTAACTTTGACCCAAAACCTAATTTAGACACAAAACCCTAATTCTAACCCTATTTTTGTCCCAAAACCCTTTTTAACTCAAACGACACCTTAATTTTGACCAAACCATTTTGACCCATAATTTGACCCAAACCCTAATTCTAACCTATTTTTGTCCCAAACAATTCTTTACTCAAAACCCTAAATGAAACCTAAACCTATTAATTTTGAAAATAACCATAATTTGACCCAAACCATCCGACCTATTTTTGACCGACCTAAATTTGACCCTAACCTTATTTTGACCCTAAAGCCTAATTTTAGCAAAAACCTTAATTCTAACCTATTCTCACTATTTTAACTCACAAATTCAAACCCTAAACCTAATGTTGACCAGACAATTTTGACCCAAACCTAATTGAAACCTAATTTTACAATTTACACCAAATTTAACCAGGCCTAATTTTGACCACAAACCTAATTTGACACAAAACCTATTTTTAACCAAAACCCTAATTGGAACTTAAACCTAATTTTAACCTAAACCTAAATTTGAACCAAAACCTAATTCTAACCTATTTTTGTCCCAAACCTAAATTTAACCCGACCTAATTTTAATCCAAACCCTAAATTTGACCATAAACCTAAATTTAACCGCCCTAATTGACCATAACTACTTTGCGCCTAATTTGACCCCTAATTTGACACAAAACCTAATTCTACCTTCCCAAACCCTTTTTAACTCACGCACCTTAATTTTGACCCTTGCTTTTGACCAACCTAATTCTAACCTATTTTTGTCCCAACAATTCTTTACTCAAAACCCTAATGAACCTAAACCTAATTCAATCCCACCTAATTTGCCAACCTATATTTCGACCTAAATTTGACCTAACCTTATTTTGACCTAAAGCCTAATTTTAGCAAAACCTTAATTCTACCTATTTTCTCTATTTTTACTCAAGCAATTCAAACCCTAAACCTAATGTTGACCAGCAATTTTGACCCAAAACCTAATTGAAACCTAATTTTGACCAAAATTGACCAAAACCAATTATAACCAAGGCCCTAATTTTGACCCAAAACCTAATTGACCAAACCTAATTTAGACACAAAACCCTATTTTTAACCAAAAACCTAATTGGAACTTAAACCTAATTTTAACCTAAACCTAAATTTGAACCAAAACCTAATTCTAACCTATTTTTGTCCCAAAACCCTAAATTTAACCCAGAACCCTAATTTTAATCCAAACCCCTAAATTTTGACCATAAACCCTAAATTTAACCCAGAACCCTAAATTTGACCCATAACCCTAACTTTGACCCAAAACCTAATTTAGACACAAAAACCCTAATTCTAACCCTATTTTTGTCCCAAAACCCTTTTCTTAACTCAAAACCCGACACCTTAATTTTGACCCAAAACCCAAATTTTGACCCAAAACCGTAATTTTGACCCAAAACCCTAATTCTAACCCTATTTTTGTCCCATAACCCAATTCTTTACTCAAAAACCTAAATGAAACCCTAAAGCCTAATTTTGACCCAAAACCTAAACCAAAATAACCAAAGCCCTAATTTAGACCCAAAACCTAATACCCAAAACCCTAGACCCAGACCCTAAATTTGACCCTTAACCTTATTTTTGACCCTAAAGCCTAATTTTAAAGCAAAACCTTAATTCTAACCTATTTTTGACTCAAAACCCTATTTTTAACTCAAAGCCAAATTCAAACCCTAAACCTAATGTTGACCCAGACCAATTTTGACCCAAAACCCTAATTGAAACCTAATTTTGACCCAAAACAATTTTTGACCCAAAACCCAAATTATAACCAAGAGCCTAATTTTGACCCAAAACCTAATTAGACCCAACCTAATTTAGACACAAAACCCTATTTTTAACCAAAAACCCTAATTCGACTTAAACCCTAATTTTAACCTAAACCTAAATTTGAACCAAAACCTAATTCTAACCTATTTTTGTCCCAAACCCTAAATTTAACCGGACCCTAATTTTAATCCAAACCCTAAATTTTGACCATAAACCCTAAATTTAACCCAACCCTAAATTTGACCCATAACCTAACTTTGACCCAGACCCTAACTTTGACCAACTAATTTAGACCAAAACCTAATTCTAACCTATTTTTTCCCAAAACCCTTTTTTAACTCAAACGACACCTTAATTTTGCCCAAACCAATTTTGACCAAAAACAATTTAGACCCAAACCTAATTCTAACCTATTTTTGTCCCAAACCAATTCTTTACTCAAAACCCTAAATGAAACCTAAACCCTAATTTTGACCACAATTTGCAAATAACCAGCCCACCTAATTTGACCCAAAACCTATGACCGACCTAAATTTGACCTAACCTTATTTTTGACCCTAAAGCCTAATTTTAGCAAACCTTAATTCTAACCCTATTTTTGACTCAAACCCTATTTTTAACTCAAAGCCAAATTCAAACCCTAAACCTAATGTTGACCAGAACAATTTTGACCCAAAACCTAATTGAAACCTAATTTAAAAAATTTTGACCAAACCAAATTATAACCAGGCCTAATTTTGACCCAAACCTAATTCGCCAACCCTAATTTGACACAAAACCCTATTTTTAACCAAAACCCTAATTTAAACCTAATTTTAACCTAAACCTAAATTTGAACCAAAACCTAATTCTAACCTATTTTTGTCCCAAAACCCTAAATTTAACCTGAACCCTAATTTTAATCCAAACCCTAAATTTTGACCATAAACCCTAAATTTAACCAGACCTAAATTTGACCCATAACCTAACTTTGACAGACCAACTTGACCAAAACCTAATTTAGACCAAAACCCTAATTCTAACCCTATTTTTGTCCCAAAACCCTTTTTAACTCAAAACCCGACACCTTAATTTTGACCCAAAACCCAAATTTTGACCAAAACTAATTTAGACCCAAAACCTAATTCTAACCTATTTTTGTCCCAAAACCCAATTCTTTACTCAAAACCTAAATGAAACCCTAAACCCTAATTTTGACCCAAAATAACAAAAAATTTGACCCAAAACCTAATTTGACCCAAAACCTAACCTATTTGACCGACCTAAATTTGACCCTTAACCTTATTTTTGACCCTAAAGCCTAATTTTAGCAAAACCTTAATTCTAACCCTATTTTTGACTCAAAACCTATTTTTAACTCAAAGCCAAATTCAAACCCTAAACCCTAATGTTGACCCAGAACAATTTTGACCCAAAACCTAATTGAAACCTAATTTTGACCAAAAATTTTGACCCAAAACCCAAATTATAACCAAGAGCCTAATTTTGACCCAAAACTAATTGCCAAACCTAATTTAGACACAAAACCCTATTTTTAACCAAAACCCTAATTGACTTAAACCTAATTTTAACCTAAACCTAAATTTGAACCAAAACCCTAATTCTAACCTATTTTTGTCCCAAAACCTAAATTTAACCGAACCTAATTTTAATCCAAACCCTAAATTTTGACCATAAACCCTAAATTTAACGAACCCTAAATTTGACCCATAACCTAACTTTGACCGACCAATTTGACAAACCTAATTTAGACACAAAACCCTAATTCTACCTATTTTTGTCCCAAAACCCTTTTTTAACTCAAACCGACACCTAATTTTGACCAAACCCAATTTGACCAAACTAATTTAGACCAAACCTAATTCTAACCTATTGTCCCAAACCCAATTCTTTACTCAAAACCCTAAATGAAACCTAAACCTAATACATGACCAAATAACCAACTATTTGACCCAAATAATTGACCAAAATCTGAACCTATTTTTGACCCAAGACCCAATTTGACCCTTAACCTTATTTTTGACCTAAAGCCTAATTTTAACGCAAAACCTTAATTCTAACCCTATTTTTGACTCAAAACCTATTTAACTCAAAGCCAAATTCAAACCCTAAACCTAATGTTGACCAGACAATTTGACCCAAAACCTAATGAAACCTAATTTTGACCAAAAATTTTGACCCAAACCCAAATTATAACCAAGAGCCTAATTTTGACCCAAAACCTAATTGACCCAAAACCTAATTTAGACACAAAACCCTATTTTTAACCAAAAACCCTAATTGGACTTAAACCTAATTTTAACCTAAACCTAAATTTGAACCAAAACCTAATTCTAACCCTATTTTTGTCCCAAAACCCTAAATTTAACCGAACCTAATTTTAATCCAAACCCTAAATTTTGACCATAAACCCTAAATTTAACCCGAACCCTAAATTTGACCCATAACCTAACTTTGACGACCAACTTTGACCAAACCTAATTTAGACACAAAACCCTAATTCTAACCTATTTTTGTCCCAAAACCCTTTTTAACTCAAACGACACCTTAATTTTGACCCAAAACCAATTTTGACCAAAGTAATTTAGACCCAAAACCCTAATTCTAACCCTATTTTTGTCCCAAACCCAATTCTTTACTCAAAACCCTAAATGAAACCTAAACCTAGCCTAAAAATTTGAAAAACCCAAGCCTAATTTGACCAAAACTAATTTGCCCAAAACCTATATGACCTATTTTTGACCAGACCTAAATTTGACCCTTAACCTTATTTTTGACCCTAAAGCCTAATTTTAACCAAAACCTTAATTCTAACCCTATTTTTGACTCAAACCTATTTAACTCAAGCCAAATTCAAACCCTAAACCTAATGTTGACCCAGACCAAATTTTGACCCAAAACCTAATTGAAACCTAATTTTGACCAAAAAATTGACCCAAACCCAAATTATAACCAAGGCCCTAATTTTGACCCAAAACCTAATTCGACCCAAAACCCTAATTTAGACACAAAACCTATTTTTAACCAAAAACCCTAATTGACTTAAACCTAATTTTAACCCTAAACCTAAATTTGAACCAAAACCTAATTCTAACCCTATTTTTGTCCCAAACCCTAAATTTAACCAGAACCTAATTTTAATCCAAACCCTAAATTTTGACCATAAACCTAAATTTAACCCGAACCCTAAATTTGACCCATAACCTAACTGACCACCTAATTGACCCAAAACCTAATTTAGACACAAAACCTAATTCTAACCTATTTTGTCCCAAAACCCTTTTTTAACTCAAACGACCTAATTTTGACCCAAAACCCAAATTTTGACCAAATAATTTGACCCAAAACCCTAATAACCCAAACCAATTCTTTACTCAAAACCCTAAATAAACCCTAAACCAATTTTGACCCAAAATAAAAAAACCAAGACCAAAACCTAATTTAGACCCAAAACCTAATCTGAACCTATTTTTGACCCAGACCCTAAATTTGACCATAACCTTATTTTTGACCCTAAAGCCTAATTTTAACAAAAAACCTTAATTCTAACCTATTTTTGCTCAAACCCTATTTTTAACTCAAAAAAATTCAAACCCTAAACCTAATGTTGACCCAAACATTTGACCCAAAACCTAATTAAACCTAATTTTGACCAAAAAATTTTGACCCAAACCCAAATTTAACCAAGACCTAATTTTGACCAAAACCTAATTGACAAAACCCCTAATGCACAAAACCTATTTTTAACCAAAAACCTAATTAACTTAAACCTAATTTTGACCTAAACCTAAATTTGAACCAAAACCCTAATTCTAACCTATTTTTGTCCCAAAACCTAAATTTAACCCAGACCTAATTTTAATCCAAACCCTAAATTTTGACCATAAACCCTAAATTTAACCCAGACCCTAAATTTGACCCTAACCTAACTTTGACCGACCCTAATTTGACCCAAACCTAATTTAGACACAAAACCCTAATTCTAACCCTATTTTGCCCAAACCCTTTTTAACTCAACCACAATTTTGACACCATTGACATGACCCAAAACCTAATTCTAACCTATTTTTGTCCCAAAACCCAATTCTTTACTCAAAACCCTAAATGAAACTAAACCTAATTTGACCAAAAGACCAAATAACCCTAATTTGACCCCCAATTGACCCAAAACCTATCAACCCTATTTTGACCAGCCTAAATTTGACCCTAACCTTATTTTTGACCTAAAGCCTAATTTTAACATAAAACCTTAATTCTAACCTATTTTCTCAACCATAACTCAACCAAATTCAAACCTAAACCTAATTTGACCAACCAATTTTGACCCAAAACCTAATTGAAACCTAATTTTGACCAAAACAATTTTGACCCAAAACCCAAATTATAACCAGACCTAATTTTGACCCAAAACCTAATTTGACCCAAAACCTAATTGACACAAAACCCTATTTTTAACCAAAAACCCTAATTAAACCCAACCCTAAACCTAAATTTGAACCAAAACCTAATTCTAACCCTATTTTTGTCCCAAACCCTAAATTTAACCCAAACCTAATTTTAATCCAAACCCTAAATTTTGACCATAAACCTAAATTTAACCCAGAACCTAAATTTGACCCATACCTAATTTGACCACCAATTGACCAAACCTAATTTAGACACAAAACCCTAATTCTAACCTATTTTTGTCCCAAACCCTTTTTTAACTCAAACCGACACCTTAATTTTGACCAAAACCCAAATTTTGACCAAAATTTGACCCAAAACCTAATTCTAACCTATTTTTGTCCCAAACCCAATTCTTTACTCAAAACCCTAAATGAAACCCTAAACCTAATTTTGACCTAAACCAATTTTACAAAATAACCAGACCCATAATTTGACCCAAAACCTTTGAACCTATTTTTGACCAAGACCTAAATTTGACCCTAACCTTATTTTTGACCTAAACCTAATTTTAACATAAAACCTTAATTCTAACCTATTGCTCCTAACTCAAGCCAAATTCAAACCCTAAACCTAATGTTGACCCAAACCAATTTTGACCCAAACCCTAATTGAAACCCTAATTTTGACCCAAAATGACCAAAACCAAATTATAACCAGAGCCTAATTTTGACCCAAAACCTAATTGACCAAAACCTAATTTACACAAACCCTATTACCAAAACCCTAATTTAACTTAAACCTAATTTTAACCTAAACCTAAATTTGAACCAAAACCTAATTCTAACCATTTTTGTCCCAAAACCCTAAATTTAACCGAACCTAATTTTAATCCAAACCCTAAATTTTGACCATAAACCTAAATTTAACCCAGAACCCTAAATTTGACCCATAACAATTTGACCGACCTAACTTTGACCAACCTAATTTAGACACAAAACCTAATTCTAACCTATTTTTGTCCCAAAACCCTTTTAACTCAAACCCGACACCTTAATTTTGACCCACCCAAATTTTGACCCAAAACTAATTTAGACCCAAAACCTAATTCTAACCTATTTTGTCCCAAACCCAATTCTTTACTCAAAACCCTAAATGAAACCCTAAACCTAATTTTGACCCTAAACTAATTTGCCAAAATAACCCACCAATTTAGACCCAAAACCTAATTTGACCCAAAACCCTATCTGAACCCTATTTTTGACCCAAGACCTAAATTTGACCCTAACCTTATTTTTGACCCTAAAGCCTAATTTTAAGCAAAACCTTAATTCTAACCTATTTTTGACTCAAAACCCTATTTTTAACTCAAAGCCAAATTCAAACCCTAAACCTAATGTTGACCCAAACAATTTTGACCCAAAACCTAATTGAAACCCTAATTTTGACCCAAAAAAATTTGACCCAAACCCAAATTATAACCAAGAGCCTAATTTTGACCCAAAACCCTAATTGACCAAAACCTAATTTAGACACAAAACCCTATTTTTAACCAAAAACCCTAATTTGACTTAAACCCTAATTTTAACCTAAACCCTAAATTTGAACCAAAACCTAATTCTAACCCTATTTTTGTCCCAAACCTAAATTTAACCTGAACCCTAATTTTAATCCAAACCCTAAATTTTGACCATAAACCCTAAATTTAACCCAGAACCCTAAATTTGACCCATAACCTAATTTTGACCCAAAACCAACTTTGACCCAAAACCTAATTTAGACACAAAACCTAATTCTAACCTATTTTTGTCCCAAAACCCTTTTTAACTCAAAACGACACCTTAATTTTGACCCAAAACCAAATTTTGACCCAAAATAATTTGACCCAAAACCCTAATTCTAACCTATTTTTGTCCCAAACCCAATTCTTTACTCAAAACCCTAAATGAAACCCTAAACCCTAATTGCCCTACCTAATTTTGACCCAAAATAACCAACAATTTAGACCCAAAACCTAATTTAGACCCAAAACCCTAATTACACTATTTTGACCCAGACCCTAAATTTGACCCATAACCTTATTTTGACCCTAAAGCCTAATTTTAACAAAAACCTTAATTCTAACCCTATTTTTGACTCAAAACCTATTTTAACTCAAAACCAAATTTAACCCTAAACCCTAATGTTGACAGAACCAATTTTGACCCAAAACCTAATTGAAACCTAATTTTGACCCAAAACTAAATTTTGACCCAAAACCCAAATTATAACCAAGAGCCCTAATTTTGACCCAAAACCTAATTTGACCCAAACCTAATTTAGACCCAAAACCCTATTTTTAACCAAAAACCCTAATTCGAACTTAAACCCTAATTTTGACCTAAACCTAAATTTGAACCAAAACCTAATTCTAACCTATTTTTGTCCCAAAACCCTAAATTTAACCTAAACCTAATTTTAATCCAAACCCTAAATTTTGACCATAAACCCTAAATTTAACCCAAAACCTAAATTTGACCCATAACCTAATTTTGACCAGACCAATTTGACCAACCTAATTTGACACAAAACCCTAATTCTAACCCTATTTTTGTCCCAAAACCCTTTTTTACTCAAACGACACCTTAATTTTGACCCAAACCCAAATTTTGACCAAAACAATTTAGACCCAAAACCTAATTCTAACCTATTTTTGTCCCAAACCAATTCTTTACTCAAAACCCTAAATGAAACCCTAAACCCTAATTTTGACCCAAAAAGACCAAATAACCAAACCCTAATTTAGACCCAAAACCTAATTTGACCCAAAACCTCCCTATTTTTGACCCAGACCTAAATTTGACCTTAACTTATTTTTGACCCTAAAGCCTAATTTTAAACCAAAACCTTAATTCTAACCCTATTTTGACTCAAAACCCTATTTTTAACTCAAAAGCAAATTCAAACCCTAAACCTAATGTTGACCAGACCAATTTTGACCCAAAACCTAATTGAAACCTAATTTTGACCAAACTAAATTTTGACCCAAAACCCAAATTATAACCAAGGGCCCTAATTTTGACCCAAAACCCTAATTTAACCAAACCCTAATTTGACCCAAAACCCTATTTTTAACCAAAAACCTAATTTACTTAAACCTAATTTTAACCTAAACCTAAATTGAACCAAAACCTAATTCTAACCTATTTTTGTCCCAAAACCTAAATTTAACCCAGAACCTAATTTTAATCCAAACCCTAAATTTTGACCATAAACCTAAATTACCCACCTAAGACCCCAACAATTTGACCCAGAAATGACCCAAAACCTAATTTAGACACAAAACCCTAATTCTAACCCTATTTTTGTCCCAAAACCTTTTTAATCAAACCGACACCAATTTGATCAAACCCAAATTACACCAAACCCTAATTCTAACCTATGTCCCAAACCCAATTCTTTACTCAAAACCCTAAATGAAACCCTAAACCTAATTTTGACCAAACTAATTTTGACCCAAAATAACCCCTAATTAGACCAAACCTAATGACCCAAAACCTAGAACCTATGACCAGACCTAAATTTGACCATTAACTTATTTTTGACCTAAAGCCTAATTTTAAAAAAACCTTAATTCTAACCTATTTTTGACTCAAACCCTATTTTTAACTCAAAGCAAATTCAAACCCTAAACCTAATGTTGACCCAAAAATTTTGACCCAAAACCTAATTAAACCTAATTTTGACAAAACAAACCAAAACCCAATATAACCAGGCCTAATTTTGACCAAAACCCTAATTCGACCCAAAACCTAATTTAGACCCAAAACCCTATTACCAAAACCCCTAATTACTTAAACCTAATTTTGACCCTAAACCCTAAATTTGAACCAAAACCTAATTCTAACCTATTTTTGTCCCAAAACCTAAATTTAACCCGGACCTAATTTTAATCCAAACCCTAAATTTTGACCATAAACCTAAATTTAACGAACCCTAAATTTGACCCATAACCTAATTTGACCCAAGACCTAATTTTGACCCAAAACCTAATTTGACCAAAACCCTAATTCTAACCTATTTTGTCCCAAAACCCTTTAACTCACCCACTTAATTTTGACCCTTGACCAACAATTTGACCCAAACCTAATTCTATATTTTTGTCCCAACCCAATTCTTTACTCAAAACCCTAAATGAAACCCTAAACCCTAATTTTGACCCAAAAATTTTGACCAAAAACAAAAATAGACCAAAATGCCAAAACCTATAACCTATGACCGACCTAAATTTGACCATAACCTTATTTTTGACCCTAAAGCCTAATTTTAACATAAAACCTTAATTCAAATTTTACTATTTAATCAAAAATTCAAACCTAAACCCTAATGTTGACCCAAAACCAATTTGCAAAACCTAATTGAAACCTAATTTGACCCAAATTACCCAAAACCCAAATTATAACCAAGAGCCTAATTTTGACCCAAAACCTAATTCTTACACCTAATTTAGACCCAAAACCTAATTTTTAACCAAAAACCCTAATTTAACTTAAACCTAATTTTAACCTAAACCTAATTTGACCAAAACCTAATTCTAACCTATTTTTGTCCCAAAACCCTAAATTTAACCAAACCAAAACCAAACCCTAAATTTTGACCATAAACCTAAATTTAACGACCTAAATTTGACCCATACCCTAATGACCGACCTAATTTTGACCCAAAACCTAATTTAGCACAAAACCCTACTTCTAACCCTATTTTTGTCCCAAAACCCTTTTTTTAACTCGAAACCCGACACCTTAATTTTGACCCAAAACCAAAATTTTGACCCAAATAATTTAGACCCAAAACCTAATTCTAACCCTATTTTTGTCCCAAAACCCAATTTTTTTACTCAAAACCCTAAATGAACCTAAACCCTAATTTGACCCTAAACCTAATTTTGACCCAAAATAACCCAAAGCCTAATTTAGACCCAAAACCCTAATTTAGACCCAAAACTAACCACCTATTTTTGACCGACCCTAAATTTGACCATTAACCTTATTTTTGACCTAAAGCCTAATTTTAGCAAAAACCTTAATTCTAACCCTATTTTTGACTCAAAACCCTATTTTTAACTCAAAACCAAATTCAAACCCTAAACCTAATGTTGACCCAAAACAATTTTGACCCAAAACCCTAATTGAAACCTAATTTTGACCCAAAGCCAAATTTTGACCCAAACCCAAATTATAACCAGAGCCCTAATTTTGACCCAAAACCTAATTCGACCAAAAACCTAATTTAGACACAAAACCCTATTTTTAACCAAAAACCCTAATTAGAAGCTTAAACCTAAATTTTAACCCTAAACCCTAAATTTGAACCAAAACCCTAATTCTAACCCTATTTTTGTCCCAAAACCTAAATTTAACCCAGAACCTAATTTTAATCCAAACCCTAAATTTTGACCATAAACCTAAATTTAACCCAGGACCCTAAATTTGACCCATAACCCTAATTTGACCCAAGACCTAATTTGACCCAAAACCTAATTTAGACACAAAACCTAATTCTAACCCTATTTTTGTCCCCAAACCTTTTTTATTTAACAACCCGACACCTTAATTTTGACCCAAAACCCAAATTTTGACCCAAAACCTAATTTGGACCCAAACCCTAATTCTAACCTATTTTTGTCCCAAAACCCAATTCTTTACTCAAAACCTAAATGGAACCCTAAACCATAATTTTAGTATTTTGACCAAAATAACCCAAAGCTAATTTTGACCCAAAACCTAATTTGGACCCAAAACCTAATCTAACCTATTTTTGACCCAAAACCTAAATTTGACCATTAACCTTATTTTTGACCTAAAGCCTAATTTTAAACAAAACCTTAATTCTAACCCTATTTTTGACTCAAAACCCTATTTTTAACTCAAAACAAATTCAAACCCTAAACCCTAATGTTGACCCAGAACCAATTTTGACCCAAAACCCTAATTGAAACCTAATTTTGACCAAAGAAATTTTGACCCAAAACCCAAATTATAACCAAGGCCTAATTTTGACCAAAACCTAATTGACAGAACCCTAATTTGACCCAAAACCTATTTAAAACCCTAATTGACTTAAACCTAATTTTAACCCTAAACCTAAATTTGAACCAAAACCTAATTCTAACCCTATTTTTGTCCCAAAACCTAAATTTAACTCGGACCTAATTTTAATCCAACCCTAAATTTTGACCATAAACCTAAATTTAACCAGAACCTAAATTTGACCCATAACCTAATTTGACCCAACTATGACAAACCTAATTTAGACCAAAACCTAATTCTAACCTATTTTGTCCCAAAACCCTTTTTTAACTCAAAACCCGACACCTTAATTTTGATCCAAAACCCAATTTTGACCAAAACCTAATTTTGACCCAAAACCTAATTCTAACCTATTTTTGTCCCCAAACCCAATTCTTTACTCAAAACCCTAAATGAAACCTAAACCTAATTTTGACCTAAACCTAATTTTGACCCAAACCAAACCTAATTTAGACCCAAAACCCTAATTTGACCAAACCTATTTACAAACCTAATTTGACAACCTAATTTGACCTAAACCTTTTTTTGACCTAAAGCCTAATTTTAGCATAAACCTTAATTCTAACCCTATTTCTCAAAACCTATTTTTAACTCAAAACCAAATTTAAACCTAAACCTAATGTTGACCCAAACCAATTTTGACCCAAAACCTAATTGAAACCTAATTTTACCCAAACAATTTTGACCCAAAACCCAAATTATAACCAAGAGCCTAATTTTGACCCAAAACCCTAATTGACCAAAACCTAATTTGACACAAAACCCTATTTTTAACCAAAAACCCTAATTAAAAACCCTAATTTTGACCTAAACCTAAATTTGAACCAAAACCTAATTCTAACCTATTTTTGTCCCAAAACCCTAAATTTAACTCAGACCTAATTTTAATCCAACCCCTAAATTTTGACCATAAACCTAAATTTAACCCAAGACCTAATTTGACCCATAACCTAAATTTGACCCAGACCTAATTTGACCCAAAACCTAATTTAGACACAAAACCCTAATTCTAACCTTATTTTTGTCCCAAAACCTATTTTTAACTCAAAGACACCTTAATTTTGACCCAAAACCAATTTTGACCCAAAACCATAATTTAGACCCAAAACCCTAATTCTAACCTATTTTTGTCCCAAACCCAATTCTTTACTCAAAACCCTAAATGAAACCCTAAACCCTAATTTACCCACCCAAAATAATACCCAAAATTGACCCAAAACCTAATTTGGACCCAAAACCTAATCTGAACCCTATTTTTGACCCAAGACCCTAAATTTGACCCATAACCTTATTTTTGACCTAAAGCCTAATTTTAACAAAACCTTAATTCTAACCCTATTTTACTCATAACTCAAAAGCCAAATTCAAACCCTAAACCTAATGTTGACCCAGAACAAATTTTGACCCAAAACCTAATTGAAACCTAATTTTGACCCAAAACAATACCCAAACCAAATTATAACCAAGAGCCTAATTTTGACCCAAAACCTAATTCGACCCAAAACCTAATTTAGACACAAAACCTAATAACCAAAACCTAATTTACTTAAACCTAATTTTAACCCTAAACCCTAAATTTGAACCAAAACCCTAATTCTAACCCTATTTTTGTCCCAAAACCCTAAATTTAACAGAACCTAATTTTAATCCAAACCCTAAATTTTGACATAAACCCTAAATTTAACCCGGTAATTTGACCCATACTAATTTTGCCGAAACCTAATTTCACAAAACCCTAATTCTAACCTATTTTTGTCCCAAAACCCTTTTTTAACTCAAAACCCGACACCTTAATTTTGACTCAAAACCCAAATTTTGACCCAAACCCTAATTTAGACCCAAAACCTAATTCTAACCTATTTTTGTCCCAAAACCCAATTCTTTACTCAAAACCCTAAATGAAACCCTAAACCCTAATTTTGACCCTAAACCTAATTTTGACCCAAAACCCAAACCTAATTTAGACCCCAAACCCTAATTTTGACCCAAAACCCTAATTTACAACCCTATTTTTGACCCAAGACCTAAATTTGACCATAAACCTTATTTTTGACCCTAAAGCCTAATTTTAACCTAAAACCTTAATTCTAACCCTATTTTTGACTCAACCTATTTTTAACTCAAGCCAAATTCGAACCTAAACCTAATGTTGACCCAGACCTAATTTTGACCCAAAACCTAATTTGAAACCTAATTTGACCCAAACAAATTTTGACCCAAAACCCAAATTATAACCAAGCCTAATTTTGACCCAAAACCCTAATTGACCCAAAACCTAATTTAGACACAAAACCTAATTTTGAACCAACCTAATTTTAAACTTAAACCCTAATTTTGACCTAAACCCTAAATTTGACCCAAAACCCTAATTCTAACCTATTTTTGTCCCAAAACCTAAATTTAACCCGACCTAATTTTAATCCAAACCCTAAATTTTGACCCTAAACCTAAATTTAACCCCGACCCTAAATTTACCCATAACCTAATTTTGCCTAATTTTGACCCAAAACCTAATTTAGACCCAAAACCTAATTCTAACCCTATTTTTGTCTCAAAACCCTATTTTTAACTCAAAACCACCTTAATTTTACCCAAACCCAAATTTTGACCAAATTTAGACCCAAAACCCTAATTCTAACCCTATTTTTGTCCCCAGCCCAATTTTTACTCAAAACCTAATGACCCTAAACCCTAATTTTGACCTAAAACCAAATTGACCCAAAATAACCCAAACCCTAATTTTGACCCAAAACCATAATTTTGACCCAAAAACCCTTTTGACCCAGACCCTAAATTTGACCCTAACCTATTTTTGACCCTAAAGCCTAATTTTAAACTAAAACCTTAATTCTAACCCTATTTTTGACTCCAAACCCTATTTTTAATCAAAACCAAATTCAAACCCTAAACCTAATGTTGACCCAGACCAGATTTTGACCCAAAACCCTAACCTAATTTTGACCCAAATAATTTTGACCCAAAACCCAAATTTACGCCTAATTTTGACCCAAAACCTAATTTCCCAAAACCTAATTTGACACAAACCTATTTTAACCAAAACCATAAAACCTAATTTACCTAAACCTAATTTTAACCCTAAACCTAAATTTGAACCAAAACCCTAATTCTAACCTATTTTTGTCCCAAAACCCTAAATTTAACCCGAACCTAATTTTAATCCAACCCTAAAGACCATAAACCTAAATTTAACCCAAGACCCAACCTAATTTTGACCCAAAACCTATTGACCCAAAGCCTAATTTAGACACAAAACCTAATTTAACCCTATTTTTGTCCCAAAACCTTTTAACTCAAAACACACTTAATTTTGACCAAAACCTAATTTGACCCAAAACCTAATTTTACCCAAAACCTAATTCTAACCTATTTTTGACCCAAAACCCAATTTTTACTCAAAACCCTAAATGACCCTAAACCCTAATTTACCCAAAACCTAATTTTGACCAAAATACCCAGCCCTAATTTTGACCCAAAACCTAATTTGACCCAAAACCCTAATTTGAACCCAACTATTTTTGACCCTAGACCTAAATTTGACCCAACCTTATTTTTGACCCTAAACCTAATTTTAACAAAAACCAAATTCTAACCCTATTTTTGACTCAAAACCCTATATTTAACTCAAACCAAATTCTAACCTAAACCTAAATGTTGACCCAAATTTACCAACATTGACCAACCTAATTACCCAAAATTGACCCAAAACCCAAATTATAACCAAGCCTAATCCCAAAACCCTAATTACCCAAAACCTAATTTAGACACAAAACCCTATTTTTAACCAAAACCTAATTCGAACTAACCAATGACCCTAAACCCTAAATTTGAACCAAAACCCTAACTAACCCTATTTTTGTCCCAAAACCCTAATTTAACCCAACAATTTAATCCAACCCCTAAATTTTGACCTAAACCCTAAATTTAACCCAAAACCTAAATTTGACCCATAACCTAACTTTGACCCAGACCCTAATTTTGACCCAAACCTAATTTAGACCTAAAACCCTAATTCTAACCCTATTTTTGTCCCCAGACCCAAACTCAAAACCTAAACCTAATTTTGACCCAACCAATGACCCAAATAATTTTCAAACCCTAATTCTAACCTATTTTGTCCCAAAACCCAATTCTTTACTCAAAACCTAAATGAAACCCTAAACCTAATTTTGACCCTAAACCTAATTTTGACCCAAAATAACCCAAAGCCCTAATTTTGACCCAAAACCTAATTTTGACCCAAAACCTAATGACCAAAACCTATTTGACCCAAACCCTAATTTTGACCTTAACCTATTTTTGACCCTAAACCTAAATTTACCCAAAACCCTAATTCTAACCCTATTTTTGACTCAAAACCCTATTTTTAACTCAAAACCTAAATTCAACCTAAACCTAATTTGACCAAAACCTAATTTGACCCAAAACCTAATTACCCTAATTTTGACCCAAAACCTAATTTTGACCCAAAACCCTAATTAAACCAAAAACCCTAATTTTGACCCAAAACCTAATTTTGACCCAAAACCCTAATTTGGACACTAAAACCTAATTTTAACCCCCCTAATTGCCCCAATTTTGACCTCAAACCTAAATTTGAACCAAAACCTAATTCTAACCCTATTTTTGTCCCAAAACCTAAATTTAACCCAAACCTAATTTTCCAAACCCTAAATTACCATAAATAAATTTAACAAAACCCTAAATTGACCCAAAGACCCAAAACCTAATTTTGACCCCAAACCTAATTTAGCCACAAAACCAAATTCTAACATTTTTGTCCCAAAACCTAATTTTAACTCAAAAAAACCTTAATTACCCAAACTAATTTCAAAATAATTTTGACCCAAAACCCTAATTCTACCCTATTTTTGTCCCAAACCTAATTTTTACTCAAAACCCTAAATGTGAACCTAAACCCTAATTTTGACCCAAAACCCAATTTACCCAACCCCAACCCTAATTTTGACCCAAAACCATAATTTACCAAAAACCAACCCTAATTTTACCCAAACCTAAATTTACCATAACCCTAATTTTGACCTTAAACCCTAATTTTAACAAAAAACCTTAATTATAACCCTATTTTTGACTCAAACTAATAACTCAAACCTAAATTTACCCTAAACCTAATGTTGACCCAAACCCTAATTTTGACCCAAAACCTAAATTGAAACCTAATTTGACCCAAAACCTAATTTTAACCAAAACAATTTTGACTCAAAACCCAAATTTTGACCGAGCCTAATTTTGACCCAGAACCTAATTTTGACCCAAAACCCTAATTTAAACACAAAATCTATTTCAACCAAAAACCCTAATTTACCAAACCCTAATTTTATCCTAAACCCTAAATTTGAACCAAAACCTAATTCTAACCTATTTTTGTCCCAAAACCTAAATTTAACCCGAACCTAATTTTAATCCAAACCCTAAATTTTGACCATAAACCTAAATTTACCCACAAGACCCAAACCCTAATTTGACCCTAACCCTAATTTTGACCCAAAACCTAATTTAGACACAAAACCTAATTCTAACCTTATTTTTGTCCCAAAACCCTTTTTAACTCAAAACACCTTAATTTGACCCAAAACCCAAATTGACCAAAAACCTAATTTAGACCCAAAACCTAATCAACCCTATTTTGTCCCCAAACCCAATTTTTACTCAAACCTAAGAACCCAAACCCTAATTTTGATCAACCTAATTTTGACCCAAAAACAAACAAAATAACCCAAAACCTAATTTTGACCCAAAACCTAATTGGCCCAACCCTAATTTTGACCCAAACCCTAAATTTGACCCTAAACCTTATTTTGACCCTAAAACCTAATTTTGACACAAAAACTTAATTTAACCATTTTTGACCCAAAACTATTATAAACAATTTAACTAAAACCTAATGTTGACCCAAACCCAAAATTTACCAAAACCTAATTAAACCTAATTTTGTCCAAAAAAATTTTGACAAAACCCAAATTATAACCTAGATCTAATTTTGACCCAAAACCTAATTATGACCCAAAACTAATTAAACACAACCTAATTTAAACCTAAAACCTAATTTTACCCTAAACCTAGTTTTGATTCTAAACCATAAATTTGAACCAAAACCCTAATTCTAACTCTATTTTTGTCCAAAACCCTAAATTTAACCCAGAACCTAAATTTTAACAAACCCAAATTTTACAAAAAACTAAATTTAAATTTGACCCAAAAAGAAAAAATACCCAACCCTAATTTAGACCCAAAACTAATTCTGACCTATTTTTGTCCCAAAATTTTTTAACTCAAACCAAACTTAATTTTGTTCGAAAAATTTTGACCCAAAAGTAATTTTGACCAAAACCTAATTCTAGCCTTATTTTGTCCCAAACTAATTCTTTACTCCAAACCTAAAGACCTAAACTAATTTTCAATAATCAAGCTAATTTTGACCCAAAACCTAATTTTGACCAAAAACCTAATCCAAACCTTTTTGACCAAAACCTAAATTTGACCAGACCAACCTAATTTTAATCCAAACCTAAATTTAACCAAAACCTTAATTCTAACACTATTTTTGTCCAAAACCCTAATTTTAACTCAAAACCCTAATTTTGACACAAAACCTAATTTGAACCAAAAACCCGTAATTTACCCAAAACCTAAATTGAAATACTAATTTTGACCCAAAACCCTAATTTTACCCAGAACCCAAATTTTAACCTGAACCTAATTTTGACCCAAAACACTAATTTTGACCTTAAACCTATTCAAACAACAATTTGAAAAAAATTACTAAACCCTAATTTTGACAACCAAAACCTAAATAATTTTGACCCAAAACCTAATTTGAACCAAAACCTAATTCTAACCTATTTTTGTCCCAAAACCTAAATTTAACCAGAAAACCTAATTTTAATTCAAAACTAAATTTTGACCCTAAGCCTAAAGTTGCTAAACTAATTTTACCCAAAACCTAATTTTGACTGGAAACGTAATTTTGACCCAAAACCTAATTATACCCTATTTGTCCAACCTAATTTTGTCAAAACCTGTTTACAATAGGCCTAAGTTTAATTGAAACCTAAGTGACCGAAAAATTTAGACCCAAAACCTAATTTTGACTTAAAACCCTAATTCCCAAACTTATTTTGTCTCAAAAACTAATTTTAAAAAACCTAAATTTTGACCTAAACCTAATTTGACCCAAAATAATTTTGACCCAAATTAACTCAAAAGCCTAAATTTTAACCCAAAACTCTAATTTTGACCAAACAATTTTGACCCAAACCTATACCAACCATAAATTTGAACCTAAACCTAATTTGACCGAAGCCTAGATTTGATTCTAAACCTAATTTTAACCAAAAACTTAATTTACCCTATTTTTGACTAAAACCCTAATTTTAACAAAACCCAAATTTAACCCTAAACCCTAATTTGACCCAAACCAAATTTTGACCCAAACCTAATTAACTAATTTTGCGAAACCCTAATTTTGACTCAAAACCTAAATATGACCAACAAAACCAAAAATAATTTGACACAAAACCACAATTTTTACGAATAACCATAATTTTACTTAAAACCTAATTTTAACCTTAAACCATAATTTTGACCTAAAACTAAATTTGACCCAAAACTAATTAACCCTAATTTTGACCCAAAACTTAATTAAGCACCCTAATTTGACCAAAACCCTAAATGACATAACCTAGTTTAAAAAACCATAATTAACAAAACCTAATTTACAAACTATTAATTTTGATCTTAAACCTTAATTTGAACCAAAACTAATTTTAACCAAAACCCTTCCAAACCTAAATTTCTACCTTAATTTTGAACCAGACATAAATTTTGACCTAAAACCTAAATTTGACATAATTTTTATCCAAAACATAATTTTGACCCAAAAACCTAATTTAACCCCAGCCAAAACCCTATTTTACTCAGCCTAAGGCCAACTAATTTACCAAAACCTTAATTTTGACCCAAATAATTAGACCCAAAACCTAATTTACCATAATTAACCATATTTTTGTCCCAAAACCTAAATTTAACCAAAACCTAATTTTACCAAAAGATAAATTTGACCGAAAACCTAAATTTAACCCAAAAATAATTACCAAACCTAATTCACCTATTTTGACAAAACCCAATTTTTACTCAAAACCTAAATTGACTTAAACCTAAGTTTGACCCAAACCCAAAAAAACCACTTCCCTATTTTTGACTGAACCCTAATTTTAACCGAAACCTAATTTTGACTTAAACCTTAAATTTAACCTAAAACCTAAATTTTTGACCCCTAAAATTCTAAAGCTTAATTTGACCAAAAATCCTAATTTTACTTAAACCTAATTCCAAAACTTAATTTTGACCAAAATCTTAATTTTAACCAAAACCTAATTTTGCCCTAGAACCTAAATTTGAACCAAAACCTAATTCTAACCCTAATTTGTCCCAAAAACCTAAATTTAATAAAATCCTAATTTTAATTTAAACAATAAATTTTACCATAAACCTAATTTTGACCCAAAACCTAAATTTGACAAAAAACCTAATTTTGACCCAAAACCTAAATTTGACCCAAAACCGAAATTTGACCAAACATAATTTTAATCCTAAATACAAAATTTTGAAAAAAACCAAATTATAATTTGACCCAGAAACCTAATTTACATAAAATCCTAATTTTAAACCCAAAACCTAATTCTAACCTAAACCCTAATTTTTACTAAACCTAAAATTTGATCCTAAACCTAAATTGACCAACATAATTTTCCCAAACCCAATTTTAATCTAAACTTAATTTTGAAAACCAATAAGTTTGACAAACCCTAAATTTTGACCCAGACCTAATTACCATAACCCTAATTTGACCGAAAACCTAATTTTGACCATAACCTATTTTACTCAAAAACTTTAACCCAAACCTAATTTTAACCGCAAAACCTAATTTTTAACCAAAAAAATTGACCGAACCCTAAACCTAATTTTGTCCCAAACCTAATTTTGACTCAAAACCCATTGACCAAAACCTAATTTTAACCAAACCTAATTTTGACCCAAAACACAAATTTAACAAAAACCTAATTTTTAACCAAAATCTAATTTCAAACCTAAATTTTTACCTTAAATCTAGTTTTGATTTAACCCTAATTTAAAAAACCTAATTCTAACCCTATTTTTATCCCAAAACCTAAATTTTACCAAAACCATAATTTTAATCCAAACCCCTAAATTTTGACCAAAACCCTAAATTTACAAAAACCTAAGTTTGACCCATAACCGTAATTTTACCCTAGACCAAATTTTGAGCCAAAACTAATTCTAACCCTAATTTTGTCCCAAATCCTAATTTTTAACAAAAATATATCAAAACCAAAATTTTGACCGTAAGTAAACAATTTGACCAAAAACCTAAATTTGACCAAAACCCTAATTCTAACCTATTTTTTCCCAAACCCTTTTTTTACTCAAGACCTAATTGGGACCTAACTAAATTTGACCCAGAACAAAATTTGCCCCAAAATTCTAACCTAAAACATAATTTTACTAAAACTCTAATTTTGACCCAAACCCTGTTTGACCTAGACCAAAAATTTGACCCAATAACCAGACAAACCCAAGTTTGCCAAAAACCCTAATTCTAACCTTAGTTTTGTCCAAAACCCTAATTTTAACTGGTACCGTAAAACCCAAATTTTACCTAAACCTAATTTTGACCCAAAACCTATTTTTAACTCCAAAGCCAATTTTTAAAAAAACCTAATTGTAACCCAAAACCCAAATTAATCATAAGCCTAAATTTGACCCAAAAACCCTAATTTGACTTGAACCATAATTTTTAATCCTTAAATATAATTTTGATATACGCGTAAATTTATCCAAAACCCAAATTTTGACCCTAGACTCTGAATTTGACTTAGAACCTAGTTACATATTTTTGTCTGAAAACCCTAAATTTTACTCAGAACCTAATTTTGACCTAATTTGATCCAAACCCTAGTTCTAATGTTTTATACCCAAATCGTAAATTTAACCTAATTTAAATCTAAATTTGACCAAAAGCTAATTATTTGACCTGAGCCCTAATGTGACCCAGAAACCTAAATTTGACCCAAAACACCTAATTCAACCCTAATTTGGACCAAAAATATTTTAACTTAGAACCCTAATTATAACCCTAAACATAATTTTGATTCTAAACCATAATTTGAACCAAAACCCAATAATTCTAACTCTATTTTTATCCTATAACTAATTTTTATCTCTAAACCCTAAATGAAACTTAAAAATTTTATTTTGATCTTAAAATAAATTTAACCTGTGAAATCTAATTTTAATCCAAAATCCTAAAATTTGACCCAGAACCCTAAATTTACCTAGAATCTAAATTTGACCATAACCCAATGACCCTAACTAAGGGGCATAAAACCTAATTCCTAATTTTTGACCCAAACCCTCTTTCAACTAATATCATAAATTGAAACCCAAAAAATTTGACCGAGACCAATTTTGAACTTAGTCCCAGCCCTAATTTTGTCACGAACGCCTAACTTGCTCAAAACCTAATTTGACCAAAGACCTAATTTGAACCTAAATCGAAGTTTAATTTAGCCTAAGCCCTTAATTTTGACCGAAAAAACCACAATTTTGCCCCAACCTAATTTCCGAAACCTATGCAAAACCTACTTTTTAGACCTAATTTTGACCAAACCTAATTTGGACCTAAAACCCAAATTTTACCCAAACCTAAGAACGCCTAATTTTAGACCAAAACCACAATTTTCACTAAGTCTAATTTTGACCTAGACCCTAGAATTAACTAATTTGACCAGACAAATTTAACCCGAACCAATTTCAAAAACCTAAATTTGACCACTACCAAATTTATCCAGAAAAAACATATTTGAAAAGTAAATTTAGACCCAAAACCTAATAATCGTTCTTTGTTCCCTAAACCACTATTTTCCTCAAAACCTAATTAAACTAAAAACCTAATTTGGATCCAAAACCTAAATTTAACCAAAAATAATCCCAAACTAAATTTTGACCCAAAACCAAGGAAATTTCGACCTAAAAACCTAATTTTAACTAAAACTTAATTCTAACCACTATTTTTGCAGTTATTAAACCCTAAAGTTGACCTAAAACCCTAGATTTGACCCAAAAACCAATTTGAAAATATCTAATTGCAAAAAAAATTTTGATCTTGCAAATTATAACCCGAGTCCTAATTTTGACCCAAAATATTCCGACGCAAACCCTATTTAAACCCAAATCCTAATTCAAGCCTAAACCTAATTTTAACCTAAACTCTAATTTTGATTCTAAACCTAAATTTGAACAAAAACCATAATTCTAACTCTATTTTTGTCCCAAAACCTAGATTTAACCGATGCCTAATTTTAATCCAAACCCTAAATTTTGACCATAAACCCTAAATTTAACCCCAGGAACCCTAAATTTGACCCGTAACATAACTTTGACCCAAAACCTAAATTTAGACACAAAAACATAATTCTATGCCATTTTTTGTCCCAAAACCCTTTTCTTAACTCAAACCCGAGCACACATAGTTTGACTGAGGCAAATTTTGACCCAAAATAGTAATTTTGACCCAATCCCCTAATTAACCCTATTTTTGTCCCGAAAACCCTATTTTTACTCAAAACCTAA
>JAUPTC010000811.1:0-35482 GCA_030762895.1 Sophora flavescens | reverse complement strand
ATAACTAGTAAGACCTTGGCTTTGTGCTTATTTTATATCATTTTACCCAAATTAGACTTTATTGTCATCAGTAATATTTTGAGTACATAAATTGTTTTAGTTGTTTAGTTGATTTAGAGTTAAATAAAATACTTATTCTATCTATTTTCGGGTTAAAAGGACTAGTTCTGAGTTTCTGCTTGCAGCGAAGTTTACTATGTCTCGCACGGAAGGTGACTGTTTAGAAAATGGAAAGTCTCGTGTTGTTGCAGAATAAGTGGCTGCGCCTCGTGGGACAATCAGCCGTGAAAATCGGGAGGCGTCCGGCACCGTGTGGAAGGCCACGAGCGTAGCGGTGAGAAATTGAAGAGTTCACCCTCGTGAACTATGCTGCCTCGCGAAAAGGCAGAAGAGTTGCGGACCTTTCGCGATAGTGCACTCAACCGCCTACGAGAGACTTGAATTCAACGTGCTCTCTAGCGATTTTAAGGACGTAAAAGATTGTCGAGTGCTTGATTTTGGCTTTAATCTTTGGTAAAACGATATTAGTGAGTTTTCATGGTTCTTTCTTTTCTTTTGTATTTTACTTTTGTAATGGAGAATTGGTCTCTAGATTAATCACCTAAATTAGGTTATTTATCACTTGAAGGTTCATGATTCCTCTCTTCATTTTGCTTTTTCTCTTTCAATGCAATCTTGTATGTTACATTTTTGGCCTTTAGAAATATCATAGTATCTTGAAGCATTATTTCATTTGATGATATAATGTTCCTATATATATCAACGTTTGTTATTTCGCGTCTGTTCATTCATGTTCGTTTGTTCATGAGAACTTAGTTTGTTGTTGGGAATAGGACATATCCATGCATGTAGCGGTTTCGTTTGTTAATTATTTCTGTGGGAGGGATTAACGTATACCTGGATTTGCGTGAACCTAATGATAGTGGGAAGCGGAAACCGATGGGTTGTCCTTTAGCTTATTTGATTACTCTCTATTTTCTGCTTTTTCCCATTTACTTCTTTAATTTAGTTTTAATCTCAAAGCCCCATTTCTAACTTTACTAATTTTACGTTAATATTAACAAAATAAGGTCCTGGGAGAGATGATACTAGGGACTGTGTCACTATCTGCATTATTTATATCCTTTCGTTCTTTTGGCGGGCTGGTGGCAGTAGCGTTCTGAAATTAGGCGCCATGACAAAGACTCTTATTTGTTGTTATTAGGATAATTACATTTAAAATAATAATAATAATATAATTCTTTGTAATTAGTTTTATACCTAGTTTGTTGTTTGGTGTTACCGTGGATAATTACATTGTGGATATTTCCTTGCGTTTTGTCCTATGAACCCACTGCGCACGCCTGTTATCTAATTTTAGTGAGCTACCACCATACTTCCTAGCCAAGTGACCACTACGCACCCTGGAACATTCGAAAGCACCTGATAGAATTGCTTTATTGCTCAACAAATGAAGAGAACAATCAATGGATGGCATACAATCTTGAATTTAACAGAGGATGGAGGCAATAGAAGCAGAAGTATCGTGAAGCCCAATGGAGGAATGCTGAATCTCAAAAGTTGTGAGCTCTAATTGGTCAAATTCGTAACTCAGCTGTGCTAACTCCAGTACGAGGACATAAGGATTCACAAATGGTTATTTCAAATTACTTTTAATGATAATTCCGGTAATGTTTACTTTGATGATAGTTTTATGTGTTGAATCCCAGATCTAATGCTTGTTATTGTAGCGGAACTACTTTGTGTGTTGAATGTTTCTGAGTTTATACTTTTTCGGGAAAAATAGAAAATGGGATCGTTTTGCGGGTTTGTTGCATTCGGAAATAGATCGGGAGGATCGAAGAGGCGTCTGCTCACAGATTTGAAGATAAAGAGAAGAACCTTTGGGAGTAGATGATTCAAGTAAAACAATTGAATGTGTTAGAGTAATGGTGGATGAATTGGTTGAAGAATTCCCAGGACATTCTCCAACTTTCTTGATTCATTTTCTTGTAATATATGTACTTACATAACCTTTGTTTGGTGTGTGCGGGAATTCTGCGTGTTAGGTGGTGAAGATTTGTTAGTGCGGTGGATGAGACATTGCGAGTTGAAAGCGTTACGGTAACGTTTCTAGCTGTTTGCCACTCCCCCTGAGAACCGGTGATGGAGTTTAAGCCTTTGGATTTTGCATATGCGTCAAGGTTGAGCCCACTCTAGTAGGAGACTTTGTAGATAAAGAGGTCATCTTTCAGTAGGAGAGGGTGTGAGGAGAAGTCAGTTGCACTCGTGAGATTATTATAATTGTCAAGTGCACACCTCGCATCAAAGTGCAGGTTAAGGAGGCTTAGAATGAACTTCCACTCTTTTGTCCTCCAGTAGGCTTTATATTTACAAACTGGGATCTGGTGGAACCCCTCATAAGCTTCTTAACCCTTTCTCCTTAGTTTACTTTGTTTAGCCGTTAGTTTTTGTTTTGCTTTATTTCATTTTGTTATCGATAATGCTGAATAATTTGGCTTTCAGGAGTTGTGTTTTTGTGTCTTAGTTTATGCAAGTTTATTGGATTTATTAATTATGAATTGGTTGCATGATATTATTCATTTGTTTTCCACATAGGACTTGAAAAAATTTGAAAGAAAAATATCCCGTATGATGGAATTGTCTTTGATTTTTTTGATGGCATGATTTATGGTCAGTTTGGGGTGATGGGAAGCCTTACTAGGGATAGAATCTCTTTTCGAACAGTTTGCAAAAATGTCGGTGAGGTTTTGAGCCTCGACATGTTTTGATTGGAGTCTCACTGGCATTGCACTGCTCACGAATTTGATTGAATCTCTTTTGGTTTTGCATGATTATGTATTTTGCTTCAAATGATTTAGCCTTTCTTTGTAAATATCTTGGCTAAAAATAACAATTCGATGCATGTTCTTAGTTGCCCGTTGAGCCTGTTAACAGTAATTCTTGATAACTTAATGTTATAAGCCCCAATACGGAAAAACATATTATAGATCTTAGGATTAGGAGGCATGTAATCTTAGAATGGGTGCAGAAACCAAAGTTTGGGGTAGCTACAGTCAAGATATGTTATTTTGGGATTAAGGAAAAAAAAGAAAAAAAAAGTGTAAAAATGAAAAAATGCAGAAAAAAATGAAATAAATAAAAAAAAAAGTGAAAAAATGCCAAAAAGAAATAAAAGTGTAGCCACCGGAAGCATATGGAAAATGGAAAAGGAACTTGAGTTTAATTTAGTGTAAATAATGTTTCCTTTTACTCTCTTTAGTTCCTGGGGTCTTGACCTAGTACTTTTGTATATCTACCTTTGAGCCCCCATTTACAAACCATAAAAGACCTGTGTTGTGCATGTTTTACGCAAGGAATCATTTTGAGATGAAAACCAAATTTATGGGAAGTGCTCTTAAAAGTGAAATGAGTTGAAATGTTAGCGACACTGACTGGGCGAATGAGTGAACACAAATTTCCCTTGTAAGGAAGAGCGATTGTTTGGGTTGTGATCTCCCTCTTGTGTGACTTGGATCCCTGCTAGATTGATGATTGTTTTGAATTATGAAACTCTCAATTGTTTGGAATAAATGAATGTAGGGGGTCTTTGCCCAAAGGGGGAATTGAAAGAAAAATTCTTTGAAAAATTGCTTGAAATCTGTGTGAAAGTTAATTGAATCCTTCAGCTTGCCATGTTTTCCGAGGTCTTGAGTCTTTTTAAGTTTTGAGTGTAGTTTGTTGGGGGATAAGCAAAGTTGGGTTGGGGAGTATTTTGATGGGCCTACATTTTGTCTGGTTTTATAACTAGTAAGTACTTAGCTTTGTGCTTATTTTATATCATTTTTACCCAATTAGACTTTATTGTCCTTAAGTAATATTTGATCTGTAAATTGTTTTAGTTCATTTAGTTGATTTAGAGTTAATAAATGCTTTCTATTTTCTATTTTCGGGTTAATAAAGGAATAATGTCGATTTCTTCGCCGAAAGTACCTCTTCGCGAACTGAGGATGGTGTTCCAGAAAATGCAAGTCTGATTAGCCGAATAGTATTATTCGCCTCGCAAGTAATCCAACCATGAAAAATCGAGATGCGATCACGGCTTGCCGTGTGGAAGGCCACCAGAAACAACGATTTGAGAATTGGAAGAGTTCGCCTCTTGTCATTGTTTCGCTTTCAGCGAAGACCAAGTTGCGGACCTTCCGCATAGTCGCCTCGCAGCGATTACTTCATGCACGAGAACTTGGATTCGGCGTGTATATAAGATTTTAGTTGGCTGAAAGGTTAATGAGTTGCTTGTTTGGCTAATCTTTGTGGAAACGCTTGATAATAGTTTTAGGTAGTTTATTTCTTTTCTAATTGTGTTTTTACTTTTGTAATGGAGAATTAGTTCCTCAATTAATCTCATGGTGGTTTTAATAGTAACACTTGAGGTTACGATTACTCTTTCATTTGCTTTCTCTTTCAATGCAATGCTTATGTGTTTCTGTTTGTTATTTCGGAATGTATAGTATGGTATTGTTTCATTTGGTGATGTAATGTTCCTATATATAATCGCGTTTGTTATTTCGCGTGTGTTCATTCGTGTTCGTTTGTTCATGAGCTAACCTGTTGTTATTTCGGGAATAGGACATACATCTGTGGTTAGCCCAGTTTCGTTTGTTAATTGTTGCTTCACAGGAGGAGGATTAGTGTTCCTTAGGATTTAAGCAGACTTATGATAGTGAAGCGACGGTGGGTTAATCGCTAGCTTATTTGTGTTGCTCTATTTCTTGCTTTGTTTTTGTTTACTTCTTTAATTTAGTTTTAATCTCATTGCCATTTCTACTTTTACTAATTTTTACCCATTAATAATAACAACAACTAAAGAGTCCTTGAGAAACGATATAGAGTTGTCGCTTTCTCACTGTATTATTTATAATAAACTCGTTCTTTTTGGCGGCGTGGCGGCGTTGATACCTTTTGGTAACCTTGTGTATGTTGAATAATCTTTTTCGGCGACGGCATTAAGCGAGCATTTTTCATAAAAAGGAGTAGCCGTGTGATGACAGTTAGGGTGTCACATTAGTGGTATCGAGCTGATCAGTCTTTGGAATGCCCGAGTTGGAGTCTGTTGTGTTCTTGTTGTGTTTTCTTTGATTGTGTGTTGTTTGAATTACTTCTGAGGTAATGTGTGGTGGCCGTGAGTTCTCTCTTTTCGGATTGTCATCGGCCTTGTGTGATCAGTCGTGTAGAGATGAGAGAAGGTGCTCGTGGGCGTGGGCAGGCAATGGAGAATGGACTTATTTGCTCGCCTTCGGCTGATGTCTTGCTATAGTCATCAAGCGGCCAATCTCTGTGCACAAAATCAGCAGGACAGTGCTGCGGAACAAGGCTAGAGGAAGGCATCTTGATGCGTTCGGGCGTCGGGAATCCATCTGATTGATGGAGCGTGGATCAAATTAAGGCGAGATCTGCGGATTCAAGGGTTAGAAAAGATTTTCCGAGTTGGTATACACTCTGAAGATAAGGGTACCTTGTTAAGCATTTATCGTGGAAGCGAGTATTGGTGGAAGAATACTAAGCAGCTAAATGTGAAATTTGAACATCAGGATCACAGGGAGTATTTAGCAGAGTTACGGACAAGTACTTTCCAGTGCCGAAAGGAGAAGAACAAAGTTCTTGAGGCTAAGTCGAGAAAATCGGCCGTGGGGAGTATCGGCAAAGTTGAATCAGTTGCCAAATGCTTAGGACTCTGGAATATCTTGGTGAAGGTGGAAGTCGAACAGTTGAAGCAGTTTCCGCTTTGAAATCAAGGAATCGATGCTGCCCTTGGAATTGAGTTTCAAGCATTAGTGGAAAGTCTGGAAGATTGAGTTGATGCCTGAGGAAGGATAGAGGAAAGCACAGTGGACCGTTCGTCATAGGAGTCAGAATCAGGACATAATTTCAAATGAAACGAGCGGAGGAAGCCATACCATCAGCACCTGGCTGCGGTAACATCATAAGCAACAAGCTCGTTCGGTGTCGGGGAACTGAAGTGGAGCGGAAGGAAACAACGATCAAGGCAAGGAGGAGATGTTTACGATGTGGGGATCGAATCACTTTGCGAATGATTGCCCAAGAAAGGGACTACAAGTGCAACAAGCTGTGGCCCCGTGATGGGCATTTGGCAAAGGTGCCAAGCAACGAAGAGGAAGCTTGATCATTCAACCTCACTAGAGCAAGCAAAGCCAGCCTTGAGGAAGAGTTTACACGATGAGTGGTGCGGGAGCATCAGGCTCCGGTGATCTCGTGCGGGGTGAGTGTGACATTGATGGTAATCTCTTAATTGTACTGTTTGATTCTGGTGCAACCCATTCATTTATTTGATGGATCGTGTAGAAAGCGTTGAACTTGCTGTTTCTTCGCTTATCTTATAATCCGATTGTTTCTACCCCATTTTGCTAAACCTGTGCTATTAATTCTGTTTGTAATGTCCTATCATTGTTCGAATAGACATTTCCTTGTGGATTTGATCTGTTTGCCCGTAGTACAACTAGATGTGGTCTTAGGCATGGATTGGTTATCTTCCAACCATGTCCTAATCGTGTCTGAAGACCTTAGTCTTTGGGATGAGATTTCTGGATTATTATCTGCTAGTCAGGTAAAGTTTCTTTGAAAGAAGGGCTCAATTCTTGAGAAGTCACGTAACAACGGGGATTAGCGGGTAATAAAATCCGGAAGCTCACTCCCAAGTTCATTGGACCCTACCAAATTCTTAATCGCGTAGGTCGTAGCCTATAAAATATCTTTACCACCTTTTCTTTCCAACATCCATGGTGTCTTTCATGTTTCTCGTTGAGAAATATATTCCTGATCCATCACCACGTCATAAAACCTGATAATGTACAATTGAAGAGAATCTGTCTTTCGCAAATCTTGATGCAATTGCGGATAAGATGACGAAAAAAGAAGCTCAGAGGTAAACAATTCCTCTAGTCAAAGTTATCTGGAATGAAATAACGGGCTTCGTGGGAAGCGAAGAACAAGATGAAGATACAATGCCTGAGGTTGTTTCTGGTCGTGTCTAAGGACGATTCTTTTAGAGGGGGTGGAGTTGTAACACCATGTTTTTAGTGTGTTAATTATTAGTAAGTGCATGCTTTAATGTATTTGGTTGTGATAAAATCAGAGGATGATTTTATTTTAAATAAAATCATTTTCTTGTGTTATTTACTTGTGTGAAGTCACGGTGAAATTTTGATATAAAATTGAAGATAGGCACAGGGTTTCAAAAGCCAATCCGAGTTTGCTGAGCTAGAGACCTAATATTGGCTCGTGCACAAGACGATTAGTGTTTTCTGTTTGTGTGGGTTTGGGTGTTTGAGAAATCTTGTTGGTAGAATTTAGGTATTACGGGTGAATCCTCGGGAAATACGATCGGGAAATTCATTTGATGCATGTTGGGCAGAGCAAAAATGGAGTAGATTGACTGATGTGAAGCTATGATAAGGGCGTATCCATGGCCTACCTTCCTTACGCCTCAAGTCAAATCCCCATATTTTCTTACACGCCTTACCTACCCATACCTCGCTTTCTTTGAACCAAGTCAGATCTCCTCTCCCCTCAATCTGCCCCAAAACTGACCGCCCTCCCCCTCTCTTTTCCTTCTTCTATTTAAGTTTCAAAGTGTAACCATTTCACACTTTGCTTCCTTTCACAAAAACACTTTTTTTTACATCTATTCATCTTCTTCTTCACCAACTAAAGTACCATTTTTACTAAGTTTTCAAGTTGTATTCTTCATCAAAGGTTGTTCATATTGGTAAGGGGTAGTGTCCTCTATACCATTTTGTTTTTCAAGTTTTGGCTTTATTTTCATAGTTGATGTTTTGAGTTTATAATATACTTTTAAACTTCAAAAATTCTCAAAGTTATGAAAACTCGATTGAGTGAAACCAATTTCTATATTCTTATTTTTACTTCCTCTACAACATACTAAAATCTTGTGGAAAAAAAAAATCTCGAACACCATTTTCTGTACTGGACAGAATCTATGTCTTTTGTGCCATATGAGTTTTGTTTCATCTTTGCTTGGTTAAGCTTGTGTTTGAGTGTTATTCCAACATGATCATGACCGAGAGCTCCTGTATACATAAGGATGCTAGGTTTAAGTGATTGGAAAAGTTTGAAACTTTTATGTATTTTCATGAAAAAGTGAAAACTCTAAGTGTTTTTGTTATATGTACTTTGAGGTTTTCCCAAGTGATCATGGTTGGGCTCCTTGATGTATAAGGATGCTAGATCCAAGAGATTGGAAAGTTTGAAAACCTCTAACCCTCGTTTTTACTCAAGGCGAATGGTAGTGTTTGTGGCCTAGGGTATTTGATTTTCATTTTTCCAAAATGATCAAGGTTTTAGGCTCCTTACTAGGTATGGATGCTAACCTAAAAGAGATTGGAAAATTTAGAACATCCTAACCTATTTTAGAGGATGAAAACCGAAATCTAAGTTGATGACTTAGTGGGATTCTTGATTCAAACTTGTTAAACTTTTTGGTGTTTAAGAACTCCTAGCATTAAGGATCATAAATCCATAAGTTGCATGATTTTGAAAACTTAAATCCGAAACCATTGTTGAAAACCAAACCTATGCCTTGTGGCTAGTGTTCTTTGATTAAAAATCTAACCTATGGTTTCATGTGTATACCCTTAGATTAGATTCTGTGCGGACGTTCGTGATCATTAGTTTTCGTAGTCGGAACCACTTATCGTCTTTTGGGTAAGAGGGGATTTCAGAAGATATTCAATATGCGTATGCATGTGTGTATTTGATTAATTGTTTGCTTGTTTTTATTGAGTTCTTGGATTATCGAAAATGTTATGCTATTATATGAAGTTGGGTTGTATCGTTATATATGTTGAGGTCTATATTTGTGATGGTATGATATTGGCATTGAGCTGTGAATATATATATGTGTACATCTTTCTTGTTGTTGTTTGAAGTTTGCTAATGCGGACGTGTGTCTGTGCTCGATCATTAATAAGGATTAAAAACCTTAATAAGCTTTGAAGATGAAAGGATGGGTGTTCTTTTCCAAAAGCTTGAATGTTTAAAAGTACTTGTTTTATATGACAATATAGTTTTAGTGATTTCTAGAATCAGAGAGAAAAACCCTTTTAGACTATGTGTTTTAAGTGAAAACTTTCGAAAATATTTTACAATATCTATTGGGGATTTTCAAAGTTAAAGTGTTTCAAAAACGTTTTATAAAGGATTTTCAAAAGAAAGGTTTTCTCCCAAATGATTTAGAAACTTTAGATAGCCGACATGGGTTATCGGGCTTCGATTTCAAAACTGTTTTCGTCAAATGAAGATAAGTACTAAAAGAATAGGAATCTAGGCGTGAGACATCGCCTCTAGTTTTCCATGCTTAGCACGTGATCTTGGATCAGTGTTAATTCGGGACCGTAAAGTCCTATTAAGTAATGTTATGGACTTGAAGTCAATTCGCGGAATCGAGGACGAGTTCGTTAGATTTTCGTTGTTTGTGAGCTATGTCCTTGCAAAGATAAGTAAAACATGACTAAAAGTATATTGATTTCCATTACCACAAACCTTGTGCTGACCCACGGTCTAGGTGTTGGGATTGAGCATTGGGGTGTGTGTCCTATGTTTCTACGTTTTCAAGTGATGGAAATAATGTTAAGTCATTAGCTTTGAGCCTTGGCGGTGAAATATTTACACAAGAAAAACCTTAAAAGGAAAGTTTTTATTCATATGCATTTCCCTGGCCGAGGCGTGCCTTTGCTTATTGAGGATACCCGTGGGGTATCCGGGAGTCGATCACATTGCTAGCTGTTTCGTTGGGGGCATGTGGCGTTGTCGACCAAGAGGCTGGTGCATCGAGGATGCGGTGGCAACAGCCGGTGGGCGAGCTTGACCAACTCTATCTTCTCCGGTGATAACATGGTGTTGTGATCTCATGAGATTAGGATAGGGAATTTCACTACAAGAATAAGGTTAATTAAGCGATGGAAATTTTTGCGGCCTCAAATCCGTCGCTAATTTTATGTTTTGCGGCGGCTTAAGCCGTAGCAAATGGTAGAAAAGTCTTGACGGAAGTTCCGTCGCAAATCTGTCGATGCGTTCCCGCATTTCGCGAAATGTTGGCACCGATTTCACGGGCATGGCCATGTCGCTAATGTGCGACGGATGATAATTTACGCGGTCATTCCGATTTGCGATGGAATCGTAATTTTGCAATGGCCTTAGCCATCGCTAATATTAAAAGCCGTCGCTAATTTCCAATAAGTAACTTCGAACAGTTTTCTTCCTCCCTCGGTTGTCATCTTCGCTTGCGTTTTTCAATTCAACTGCGACTCTGGAGTTGATAAAAATGGCGAGTTTGTTCACTTACCTTTTTCTACTTTGTTCATTTTCTTTCAAAATATTACACTACCTTATCTCGTTTATTCTTTCTAATTTGTTCATCTTCTCTTTACGATTTACGGGTGTAAAATACTAAGGATTGTTACTTATGCTTCACATTACAATTGGATAGCTCGGAAAAGGTGTGAAATATTATTCATCCAATAATTTTAACAACTTTTAGAATATTATTCATACAATATTCTTCAAATACTTTGTTCATTTTCCATTCAAAATACAAATGCCCCAGTTCCCCATGTAAACATTAGCGGTATAACCCCTTTTTTAGGTGGAGCACACACCTTTAGTTGATGTAAATCCATGTACATGTCCATATTGCACCCGAAGGATTCGTTTTTCCTTTTCATGACTTTCCTTATATGTACTAATCTTTACATCTTTCCCAGTTTTTAGGCGTCTTGTAGATGTATTTGGTTTAAAAAGAATGATGATAGTGAACAAGTATATCTATTGTTTATTTCTTGCGATGTTTGATTTATATTTGGTTAAATGGTCATATTCTTTGATTCTAGTGTATTAACAAAACCAAAATCAATTCCCCACTTTTTTAGAATTCTGTTTTACTCTTAGTTCATAGCCTTTCATATTCCGGTAAATATTAAAGTGGCAATATAAATATTTGACTAAACCCCCAATTTGGTCCCTGAGAAAAACACTCGAGATTACGAAATAGTCCCTAACCAAAAAAAACTATCCGATTGGTCCTTAGAATGTGTTTCCGGGGCGTTAGTCTTTGTCATGTTTTTGTAGTGTTTCTATCTGTGGTGCATGTTGATAGGGACTAATTTGGCTCACGGTCATGTTTCTTAGGGACTTTCTTTGGTGTCACTTAAAATTTTGGGACTAATTTGGAAGGAAGGGCTGTCTCGGTAAACACATTCTTGAGGACCAAGTGGATGATTTTTTTTTTGGTTAGGACTGTTTGGGACCCGAGTGTTTTCTGGGGGACCAAATTGGGGGTTCAGTCTAAATATTTTAAGGCTATAAAAATAAAAAAAAATCAGAAATGAAAATCAATCGTTTTTTATATTGTCTTTTTTTCCAAATATCAAAAAGTAAAATAGATAGTTTTGAAGTTAAAGTTTTCACAGCTACATGGATGGTGTATGACTTTTTTTTTTTTTTATTCTCGTGCTCAGCCTCGTTTCCATCGGTCCTCCCAGTAAACAGGGTTTTCAAAATTTTCCTATTTAAATGAATTTGAATGGCAACTCCTCTTTTTGTTTTCCTTTTTAGATTTTTCTGTGTAATCCTCTGGGGCTCCAAAGGCGTCGCACTTATGCACTCTTTGCTGGTGCTGCTTGTTTGTGGGAGTTATTGTTATGTCTCTCATATATCATATTTTTATTTTATTTTATTTTTTTAATTATGTTACTGCATTGCGCTTATAGTATAATTTATGAACATTTCCCACTGTATTGATTTTAAGGTTGGGGTAATTCCTTTCTCATCAACATCTCCAATCTGTCTGCTATGAGAATGTTAGTGTGGTTTTTTTATTCACATGCCAATCAATCTGCATTAAACGTTCTTCATGCGCCCCCTTGTCGAATCCTTATCTCTGGTCTGCATGAAAGAGGTGGTTAATATGAAACTTTATATTTCTCCCATGATACGATTATATGCTTTTATCTTTGCACCTTTCGGAGGAATGGTCTAATCTCATCTGTCTATTGACATTTTTGTGTGTTGGGAACTCCCATTTACGTTTGTGACTATTGTTATTATGGTTTTTGCAAAAATTTTATTTCTATCGGAATCCATTGGCTTCGAGAAATGTAATGATCTATTGGTAGGATTATTGATAATATACTAGTACCTTACGTGCAATTTGGAACATCCGTGGAGGCGGGGGAATCGCAAGATGGGTTGAATGTTTTTATTTATATTTTTTTATACAATATAATTAAATTAAAGTTAGGCTTGCAATTATGGTGGAAATTTCAAGTTATACTTTTCGGTTTGAAATGGTCCTCGATCTTGATTCGAGCCACTAACGATTGTCTACATGTCCCCATTATGGACATGGTGGTGGGACGACTGCGCCATCAAGAACCATTTAGGGAGTTCATGCTTGGTTTCATTTATCCAAGTGAAGTCTTTTTTCATTTGATTAATAGTTTCTTTTAGGTTTGCCGTAATTTGGATTTGAATTCAAATCCTGGTTAACTTCATGCATACCCCTCTCCCGTTGGAATTGTAAACATGAATCTTGTTTAGCTTGTGAAAAGCTCATTCGTCGAAACATACAAGTCTCTGTCATGCATTATTGTACTTCTTCCATTTCGCTTTGTTTTTCAGTACCTCCTTTCGGTGCTTTCTTCTGTCCCTCGCGTCTTGGTCATTTAAAATTTGTTTTGTTGTTTTGTTCTATCAACAACCACTTTCCAGACAAATGCTACCATTTTTGAAAAATCACTTTGGTCCCGAACTTCGAAAAAAGACACTATTAGGATGAAAACTTGCCTTTGCATCAGCATTGTGGGTAGATTTTGCATGTGTATTCTTGTGATTTATGCGGGTTTGGAACATCATTTGCCCTATGGGGATAAAAATGACAACTGATTTAGAAATTTATATCAATAAATATATTTCCATTTAGTTAGAAGATGGCCCTATGTAATGGGTTTTCATATCCATGTTTTAACGGTCAAGGATAATTGTTTCCCGAGGATGTACAATATATTGACTCTTGATGGGAAATTCTGTTGTGCTTTCTCTGCGTGATTGTTTTGCTCAACAGATCAGCATTCTTTTCCTACTTGGGAGTTGTAGTTTTCTGGATATGTAGTAAAAATGTAAATAAAAAAAAATTGTGTCTTTTGCCAATAGCCATGAAGCTGGTGACGATCCAAAATCTATAAGCTTCTAAAAGTTGCTCTAAGGCTACTACGAAGTTATATATTATAAAGCCTATCCATTTATGCCTTGAAGTTATATTGCCCATAAATTTAGAGCATGTGAAATGGTTTCATATTTAGTCCTCAATTTATTAAGTCCAATGGTTTCATGGTGTAAGTCATCAGTTTATTAAGTCCATTCATGAGCCTTACATTGTGGTGTAAGTGATGGGGTGTTGACTATTCATCGTGTTCTATGAAACTGCTCAAAATGCAGTTGAGAAGTGTTGTTGGCCAAACAAGAAAATTTCCAAGACCAAATTCTCTTTTGTTTAAGTCATAAATAACCTTTCCTTTGTATGTATGTTTCTACCATGCGGTTATGTAGTCATGTTTTATGTGCTTCTTCCACCATATTTAGTCGTATGTGATTTAGGTAATGTGTGTTTTTATTTTGTCAATGAAACGAGTCTCATGTAGTTTTGTGAACCAGAAAATGTTAAAATGTGACATCTTTATGTTTGGTGTTGTTGTTCTACATTTAAATTTGAAATGTGCATTCTCATGGACAAGTTTTTAGTTGACATGAATTTGGTAGTGGTGGTGCTCATAATGCATTCTTTCATTAACTTGATGCATTGATCATTCTCATCTCCCAAACTTTGAAATATGAGCCAAGTTTGTATTCATGGTTTCTCACGGTTTCATATTTTTGAAGAGAATCACTTGTCCGGAAAAGGGTGTTTTGATTGGAACAACTGTGTTTTGGAACATTGTTTAGTGTAGGGAAATGTAAGTGATGTCTTGTGTTTGAAAACTAAATATAAGAACCATTTCTTTTGGCAAAGACAAGAAGCGAATATGCTTTTGCCAAAATATAATTTTTCTATGTTTTTCGAATCCAAATCTGATTGTGTAATGGCCAAAATATTTATAACACCCAATTACGGGAGAAATCACTTTTGGTTGTCTAGATGTGATTCTTGGATTCAGAAACAACCCTAGAAAACCTAGGAGGTTGTGAAATCACTTTTTAGTGTATTAAATTTACAAGGAAGAATCTTTGTTGGTTGTCAATGTAGGCTTCTAGGGTGCCAAGAAGCAATCCCAGGTGATAAAATGGTTTTGAGTGTATTGTAAAATGATTTGAACTTCTCGTCTCGCTATGTTATGTCCATATATGATTTCCTGTTGAGTACTGTCTAGCTTTTAAGTTCTTTTTTATATATAGATTCTCTCGACTTTATATTTATGATTATATTCAATTTTCTGTTAGGAGGTTCTTGATTTTGAAAGTTATATACATTTCTAGTTGTCCTAGTGTTGCTCTCATTCTAATTGGTAATGATTTTAATTACTTTTTCCTTGTGGTTTAATGTAGTCTATTAAGTGGTACTATTGATGTTGTCTTTGCTCTTTAAAAATGAACTATTATGTAACATTAACAAATAAGATAAATGAGGATAAACATGATCACCATAAGAATATTACACAATCAACATGCATGTAACACGACAATTTTTTATGCTTGTGCTATAGTTTATCACTTCACCATGTGCTTTGTTTTTCCTTATTCACTATATGGTTAGTAGCTTGTAACAATCTATCCAATTTACCTGTAAAATATATAATTGATAAATTATATGGACAATGACTATCCTATTTGGTTTATTTTTCTTTCATTGCTATCAAACCATTGCCTTTAATGGCAATTCAAGTGTATGTTGATTTTTTTTTTATGATAAATAATGTGAATGTGATGCTCTCTTGAATATAGCAGTTGAATTTAATTTTTGAAGAGGATACTTCTCTATTTGGAATTTCATTATAGTTATATTTTTTTAGGCGCAAATGTGAGAGGATGGAATTTGTTCCTTTGAATCGTACTTGGATGTGTATGATGGGGTTTATCGCGTGAGAGGGTTAAAACAATCTTTCTTAGATGGTGTTGAAGAATTTATTGCAAGGCAAGTCGACAAGATACTTATAACAATGGGGGTTGATTAGATGTCCTTGTGTAGTATGAGTGCACTAATTAAGAATGTAGACGATGTGAGGGTCGACCTGCTAGAAGTTGGGTTTAGGGCTAATTCTGGATTTGGACAAATCATGGAGAAAGAAATGCGCAATTTGATTTTGGCATTGACCAGAATGTTACCTGGTGGTTCAAGTAGTGGTCGGAAGTGGATATGGAGATCATATTGTTTCCATGGAGGAGATGGTGTGTGATGCTCTTATGATGTCCGAGGTCGTTTGAGTCCAATAATACATAAGAGCCTCTAATGCAGATGCACAAAATTTTATAATCTCCTAATAGAGGCAAATAAGCCTTTGTGGGAAGGGTCCCAGGCTCGGCGTTATCGATGTGTGTTCTCTATTGTGCTGCCCAGTCAATTGGAGCATACCCAAGTTAGGCTTGGATTTCATTGCCAAAATGGTTTTAGTAGGGGCGCCTTTCAAAGGAGGATTACCAAGAAGAATTATGATACGAAGAGGTTAATGTCCAGTTAGGATTGGAGTCCCAAGAGGATTATTTGTTGCGAGAATGGGTGCATGCTCTTTACGATAATGAATTCGAACAAAATGATGGCGCATTGGTTGAGTGCAGGTTTTGTCATGCACCAAGGTATCGTCAGCGTACAACACGAGTAAGAAGTAATCTAAAAACCAGTTCAGTAAAGTCGATGTTCTACTTGTCAATCATTCCCTAATTCACGAGAGGATGTTTGCATCGATGGGCTGCGAGGAAAAATGACATGGCACCATGAGAATAGGAGGAATCTGAGTGTTATGCCATCCTTCTGATGGTGAAGCATGGAAGCACTTTGATGGGTGCATCCGGTTTTGCCGTTGATCCTGCGTAATATGCGACTTGGGTTATGCTCGGATGGCTTTACCCCATATTCCAAGCCTCGGCATCACCTTATTCATGTTGGCCCGTTGTTACCCTTCATCTTCCTCTCCCGAAGTGTATGTCAAAGCCATATATGTTCTTGACTTGCTTGATTAGGGGTCCATCTAAATCTAAGGCAAGCATTGGTGTATACTTGCAACCTTTGATTGATGATTTGAAGAGGTTGTGGAATGGTGTTATGACGCTCGATATTTCTAAAACAAAAATTTTAAAATGAAGGCAGCGTTGATGTGGGCAGTTAATGACTTCCCCTGCGTATGGCATGTTATCAGTTTGGGACGCATGGGAAGCTTGCATGCCCGCATTGTATGGAGCATACAAAAGGCATTTACCTTAAAATACGGGAAGTCGATCCTGGTTTGATTCCCATGCGAGTTCTTCTACGACGATCATCAATTTAGAAGGAATAAGAATGCCTTCAACAAGGGGTTGTTGAAATGGATGGACCGCCTCAGGGTTAACACCCGAACAAATTTGGAGTAGAATCGAGGACTTGCCAAAAGTGGTCAAGTGGGGTTTCAAATTAGATGGTTACAGGCGATGGCATAATTGGACAAAGATGAGTATTTTTTTGGATCTTCCTTATTGGAAAGATAATTTATTGAGGCCACAATCTTGATGTAATGCACATTGAAAAAAATTTCTTTGACAACATTTTCAACATTGTGATGAAGCGTGCATGGCAAGACCAAAGACAACGATAAGGCTAGAATGGACTTACAGGTTGTCTTGCGGAGGCGAGTTTGGGCTGTGACATCAGGGATATTGGGGAAGATGTACAAGCCAAAGGCCAATTATACCCTTGATTATCCAGAAGCAAGGTTAGTTTGATCAATGGATAAAGGGGCTCGGGGATGCACGATGGTTATTCTTCTAACTTGGCAAGATGTACGATGTTATAAAGGCAAGTTGCATGGGATGAAAAGCCATGATTGTCATCAGTTTATGGAGTGCTTACTTCCTATCGCCTTCGATTCGTTTCCCCCCCCATGTTTTGGATGCCTTCAGAAATAAGTCAATTCTTCAAGGACTTGTGTTCATAACTTTAAGGGTAGATGATTTGACCAGGATGGAACAAAACATTCCACTCATTTTGTGCAAGCTGGAAAGAATATTCCCCCCTGCTTTGATTCAATGGAGCATCTTAGATTCATCTTGCATATGGGCCAGACTTGGTGGTCCAATTCAATATAGGTGGATGTATCCATTTGAAAGGTAATTCAAGTATCATAGTTATTGATCCTCTTTTCAGCATATTAGTTAATTAATAATAACCTCGGATATTTTTAATAGATTCATGGGCGAAATCAAAATGATCGGTGAAAAATAAGGCTAGGGTTGAAGGTTCGATATGTCCGTCTTACTTACACGTGAGAATTCATTTCTGCTCTCATTATTTCAAACACATGGTTTTGTCTCCAACAACTAGAAGGAGCGAAACGGAAAATGAAAGTGGAAGACTACGGAACCTTATCAATTTTTTGTCTTCCCATTGTCATTCCAGAAAGGAGTTGACACATTATTTAATGGAGGCAGAGAGGAACTCAGCTCATGTTCATGTATTGATCAATTGCGACGAGGTTAAACCATACCATGAGTAGGTATGAGCTTATAATTTTTATTCCTTCGATAGCATATGTCAATTTTCATTGATGTTATCCATATATGTTCAGTTCATTCTTGTCTTCTCGTGATGCATCTGCTTTCGTACTCATGAAGATTTTCCAAAATGGTTTAAGCAACAAGTAAGTATCTCCCCATTTATCATTCCTGTTATTCACTATAATGTACGGATAAAAACATATGTCGTTAAACTTTGTGAATAGGTTTACAATGAGGCACCTCATGTCATTAATCAACATTTACGAAACTTGGGTGACGGTCCTCCGACAGCAAGTCAAAGAATGGCACACATACTTCGTGAATGGGTACAAATTTCATACTCAATCATGGGATGTAAGACAAAACAACAATAAATAGTGGTGTTCTACGTAAAGGGTGAGCCAAGCGAGTTGTAGATGACTTTTATGGTGTCATACAACACATATATGAGTTGTCATATCGTTATTTAGACTACCCCAAGAGAATAGTGTTGTTTTTATTGTAATTGGTTCGATCCATCTAGTAGAGGCACTAATTTGAATAAAAATATAATATTGTGGACATCCAAATGAGTAGAAGATATCATATGTTTGATCCGTTTATCATGGCACAAAATGTGAGACAAGAATATTACGTTCCTTATCCAGTAACTCAAATAGAAAACGAGGTTGGTGTGTTGAAATCAAGACAAAACCAAGGGGTCGCATTGAAATAGATGTTTTGAGTTGGATGAGCCATATCAAACGGATGAAATGTCACATGCAAATGAGGTCATTAAGTAGAACCAATCTCATGTTTACAAGACACACAAGTTGTAGGGGAAGAAGTGGATACCTCCAGCTTGACATCAAATCAAGTCATTCCGGATGAAGATGTTGAAGAAGCGAGAATCAACGAAGATGAAGAAGATGAAGATGGCTATGAATATGACACTTTGGCTCAAATTCGAATAACAATTACTTTATTTATTTTAGTGATGTATTTTGTATTAGGTAGTATTGTCATTGTCATAACTTTAAGTTCATTATGATTAGCATCATTTTCCATTATTTACAAATGTGTGTTTGTGCTTACTTTAAGTTAATTATTATCACCATCATTTTCCATTATTTACAAATGTGTGTTTGTGCTTACTTTAAGTTAATTATTATCACCATCAATTTCCATTATTTGCAAATTTGTGTTTTGGTTACTTTTAATTAATTATTATTAGCATCATTTTTCACTTATAGACATGGTGATGGTAAGGGAAAGGGTAAGGCACTTCTTGGGAGGGGCACGTCGTCGTGGTCGACCTCGCTTTGTGACATGGACAGTCGATGATGGATTCGTGTCCCTCCCATCTACATCTTACACTCGCCCACCACCTACACCCATGCCTCCACATGATATGGCACCCCAGCACCCCCACCCTTGCTCCTACACCATGTCCATCGCCCATAGCCGTGCCTACACATGTTCGACACCTCCTCCCGGCCTGTTGCTCCAGCCACTCAGTTCATGGACACCTCCATTGGGATCACGATGATGCCCACCCCAAGGATTCCACTGCGACCCATGCGGACAATTCCGGACAACCGGATGCATCGGGGGTAGATTTACCCATGGATGGTGATCATTAGTCTCATGGTGACGACGAGGAGACTTATGGATATTCCTCGCCTATATCATCGGATGATGAGGAGATCGAGGTTATGTCGGAGATGGCGAGGTTATTGTTACCCCGAACGGTAAAGGGTAAGAAAGATCTCAAATATTGTTATTTTATTGTTGAGTGCAGATTTTATATGTATGTGTATTGATTGTTCTCATGTTCTATTGATAAGGTTCCTTACACGAGAAAATCTGCGAGAGGACATCACGTATGCAGTTACATCTCGGTTTGATCGGGCACTGGAAGCATTGGAGTCAGCTTGAGGATCGGGATCGGGATCGATTCTTTGCGGCTTTTAAGGTATTTTGTACTTTTGAATTTACTTCATTTTTTAGTTACTTTTAATGTTTCTTTAGTTTATTATTATCCTAAAAATATTATATTCTCCTTATTTACAGGAGAAGGCTGCTTGGAGAGTAGAGCATTCCGCGATGTAGAGATAATTTTTCATCAAAAAGCGAGCAAACGCCTCTCCGAGTTGTTGACTAGATATCGGAAAAAGGGACGGCGTCCAAAATGGTGTTTCCCACCCATTTGGGAGGAGCTATGTCTTCTTGGGCTACACCTGAATTTAAGAAAAATCCGCCCGAGGCAAAGCTCAGCGAGGGCCTCGGAAAAGGGTGGGAGCACTCCACACTGGCAGCATCGTGTCGGGAGCATGCTCGGCGCCTTGTAAGTTCCAACATCATATTTTGTTAATTCATTAGATGTCGGCTATTAAGGTAGTGTAACTTCAAATATGAACAAGTTTTTTTTTTGGTGCAGGCTAGGGAGCTTGGCCGTAGCATCAAGCGGTTGAGCCGTGCCCGAACTCATACATACTAGGAAGGGTACCGGTAGTATGTAGATGAGCGTTCTAGACGCACTCAAGTGATTTACATGTCTCTTTGTTGGAAATTATTTTTATTTTATATTTAATAATTATGGTCATTTGTATGATTATGTGTATCAATTTTAATGACGGAGGACTATCGTGATAAGTTATCTCATGCTCGGTCTCGGGCGGCCTCATCTTCCCCTTCTTCCACCACACTTGACCCGGAGGTGGAGCCCAGTTGGAGTTGCGGGCATGGGTCGAGGTTCTGGCCCGGTAAGAACAAGGGTCGCATATACGGTATGGGAGACCTAGCCGGTAACTATCGACGGGTGCTCCCAACATCTTCACTCGGCGAGGTCGAGCATCGTCAAGATACTAGGCCACCGCGATCTCGCGAGTCTGCAGAGATGGTCAAGATGCGACGAAACTGGCGGCTCGGGATGAGATCAATCGCATTCCTACTCAACTAAACACGAGATGATGGAGCAGATAGAGATGATGGCAGCTACACGAGAGAGCTCGTGTTGCGTTTAGGAACCAAAGACCCTCGACCCACGATCGCGGCAGGACCAACACCTTCATAGTACCCCTCAGCCACAGCCACAGCCACCACCGTCCCATCCTGAGGGTCATCAGCAGACCAGTGACGAGGATGATCAATCCTTTACAGATTTGTTAATGCGGGGCTATAGAGAGGGTTATTAGTTTCTTTGATATTATATTTTATTTTGTATGATGTCGCCTTTCTGTCAAAACAATTTGCTTTTATTATGAATTTTATTTATTGTTTAAAATTATTATTCATTTATCATAATATAGTCTAAATTCTAATTAATATACAAAATAACTAATGTTTATATTAATTTTGAATTTTATATTAAATAATTAATTAAAATACTTCATATTTTAAATAATTAATTAATAAAAAATTAATTAAATTATTTAGTTTTATAAAAATGTGTTGCAATTTTACGGCGGCTATTCCGTCGCTAATTTACGATTGATTTGCGACGGTTAGTAAGTCGCTAATTTGTATAATTTGCGGCGGTTATCGTCGCTAATTTCTCATAATTTCGCGGCGCCAATGCGTGCAAATCAACATAAGTTAGCGGCGGTCATTTAAAAACCGTCGAGAAAACTTTATGACGACCCAACATGTGACGGTTATGACAGTCCCAAATCCGTCGAAAACATGTGTTTTGCGGCGGTTTAAGCTTTTTGCGGCACCTTTGGCCCTCGCTAAATTCATTTTTCTTGTAGTGGATATTGAAGTGTCATGCATTTTCGAAAACTGATTGTATAGGCTTGAGGCCCCATTGATATAACACTGTTATATTATGATGATTATGCATGCTTTAACTGTTGATCTGATTTCGTGTTGCATTTATCATGTATATGGTTGTTGTGGGATATATCTTATGACGGTATCTCACTCTTGGATGTCTGTATGTTCTTTTATTTTCCTCGTACCGGGTATGCGTATGCTTTAGATGGACCCTCTTGTCCCTCTTGTACCGAGGTCACAGGACGAGAGACTTTTGACGAGGCCGTGAATGGGAATTGGAGGATGGACGCGAATGCTACTACGGCGACGTACCGAGGGCCAATCACTACTACTGAAGTTAATATACATGGAGAGCCTGTTAGGAGGATCCACTATGTGGATTCCAGGAACGTGATTCTTCCACCGTCATGGTTGTACCTGAACACGCTCACGAAGCCGGCCTACTTCACTCACGTTGAGCTCTGCCGAGCAGGAAGAGGAGGAACCGATGGAGGAAGATCCTGAAGAAGATCCCGAAGAGGGATCTCGAGGAGGAGCCTCATGAGCTGGTAGAGCAGTGGGATGAGGAGCTCGGGCGGGTTATCACCCTTTGGATATTGAGGAGGAGGATGTCCCGTTGGATGACGGAGGATAGGTGATTGACCTTGGCCAGGAGACTTCTTCTTGTGGGAGAGTTTGTGGCCACTCCGAGTGTCATAGGCATTGGTAGTGGTTGGAGGCTTTGTTTTGAGTGGTCCGTTAGTCTTGGCTTTTGAGCTTTTCTTTTAAGTTTAGATTCCCGATTCCCATTCCCGATTGGTGTTTTATTTACCTTATCTTCTCGGTTATGTTTGATTATGTTTTCGTTTTCATTGGCCATATTGATTAAGGCCGTGGTGTAATGTTAAAACCTAAGACCTTTCGAGCAACATTATATGTATGTATTCGTTGTCGTTTTCAAGTTGTGAGTTTCTTTACCTTTTACTTCTTTTCTTTAAAGAAAAAAAAATTAAGTACCTTTTTGGTAACCTTGTGTATGTTGAATAATCTTTTCCGAAAGCGACCAGCATTTAAACGAGCATTTTTCCCAAAAAGGGTAACCATGTGATGACCAAGTTAGGGTGTCACAAACACTGATAGCTCTGGCGGTTGATCCATCAGGTCAGCTATACATGGTAAAAGGGTACTTATTCTTAATCGTCACTTTGTTAAGTTATCGAAAATACACGAAAAAGCCTTGAACCTCTGTCTTTTTTTCTCACTTTGGAAGAACTGGTGCTCCCCACGGTGAAACACTTGGTGAATGAACTGTTTGACAAAATGTCCTCCAGTTGAGTTTTCAATTCAACAAGCTCGTAGGTGCCATCCTATATGGAGCAATAGAAATTGGTCCAGCTCGCGTATCAAATCGATGGAGAATTCTATCTATCTTCTTGTGCGGTTCGGGAACGTCATTAGGAAACACATCCGGAAACTCTCTTACTACAGGCATCATACTCAAATCGATCTCCCTCTCGACGTCTAAGTTAGTTAAAAGCATGTATCCCTGATCTCTTTCTTTCGAAAAAGTTCTTATGTGGTTGGTAGATAAAAATCCAAAAATCTCAGGATTAGGAAAAATTAGAGTCTTATGAGCACAATCTAACATAATATGGATAGAAGATAACCAATCCATGCCTAAAATTACATCTAACTGTATTAAAGGCGGACATATCGGATCAACAAGAAAACGTCTATCTGAATGATAATAGGACAGTTCGGACATATAGAATTTACGAATTGTCTCAAAGGTTGGAGTTGAAACAATCAAGTCATAGGATAAAGAAGAAACATGAAATTTCAGATGTCTCACGGAATCTATCATAATAAAGGAATGCGTTGCACCCAAATCAAAAAGTATAGTTAAGAGATTACCGGCTATGTCGCAACTACCTTGTATGAGATCTTTAGAATCGGAAGCCTCAACACCACTCATGGTGTAAACTCTCCCCCAGGTCGGGCTTATTGGTCTTGACGGTATTGACAAGCTGATGCAATCGTTGGCATACCACGGTCTCTAGCTAGATGCCCGATTTGACCACGATTGAAACATTTTGGTCCTCTAATGGAACAATTGTTCAGCCAAATGACTTGTATCTCCACACTTATAACATTTCCTGATTGTGCCTTGATTTTGATTCCTCGGCCTCCAACACCGATGCAGCAAGACTACGGGGACGATATGATTGTTGATTTCAATTGTTCCCGGTGCTCGATAATAAGGTTTGTTTTGGACCTACTTCCTTTCTGGTTCTGATATTGATCCTTGGATTTTGATGGTCCTCCCACATTTCCTATGTTATCTCTCCCTTCCTCATTTGCTCTATTTTCCTACACTTCTCAACCGGAGCTTGAAAATTCCGAATTTCCAATGGTAGTACAGATTCCTTAATCTCGAATCGTAATCACGCTTCAAAACACTCACACTTCCAATCTTCATCTGGATTGTTTTGGAAAAGTGGAAGTACTTGGCAAGTGACTCAAACTTGGCCACATACTCTCCTACAGATAAATCCCTCTGATAGAGAATTAAAAATCCCTGCTCCTTTTCTGCTCGAGCGCTCTTTGGAAAATACTTGCTTAAAAACATGTTCTTGAATATCACCCAAGTAACCACCTGATTCTCTGCTTCCAGTAGCTGCCTAGTGCCCCTCCACCAATACTCAACATCCCCTAACAGCAGATGAGTAGCATAAGGCACCTTCACCCCTTCTGGACTATTGATTAACTCAAAGATCTTCTCCGCTTCTTGGATCCATAAGTCAGCCTTTATAGGATCCACATCTCCATGAAATTGTGGAGGATTCTGGCATCTAAAAGCAATAAGACCTCTGCCCTCAATAGCATGTTCCACTCGAAGTTGTTCCTGTAAATTATGGGCAGCCATTGTAGCAGTTTGCTGTGTAATAGCAGTAGCAACATCAGCCATTGCTTGTGCAGCAAAGTCCATACCTTCGTCTTCCTCATAATTTTCCTCAGCCATTAACACGACCACCTCTACGACCTCTTCCACGGCCACGGCCACATCCACGTCCACGTCCACGTCCACATCCACGTCCACGTCCAAGTGCACCTTCTGGTTCCATAACAGACCAACAAGACACAATCAGTTAAATGGCAACCAGAAAATGAAACTTGAATCTACTAACTATCACACATTACTTCTAAGAAGTAATTTAAAAAATTTCTTTTAGAGATCACACAATATCAACACAACAGACCTATTCCCAAAGATTTCCAGAAAGACTCGACCAGCTCTGATACCACTAATGCGACACCCCAATCCCAAGGTATCACATTTACGTAATATGTTGCAAAATCAAACATAACGAAAATATTAATTTGCTGGTTTTCCTTCGGAAAACAAAATAAATTTACTAATTTCGATGCTTGTCAAAATAGTGATAAATTTTTTTCCTTTTTCTTTAAGGTACACATACCCAAACACCAAGAACATAATATACATCACTATATATTACACATATGCATCAAGGTTTTTACAAAGACCTTTTTCCAACCAGGTCACCATCTACTATCACACATATATTACAACAAAAATGAAAACATCCTAATTATGTCATAGTGGGAGTCCGAAAGACACGACTCAAAAAGATGGCTCTCAAAGCCAGCTAAAGTTAGACTATCTAAAATCCCACTCTACCCATAAAGACTACATCCTGCAGCTAGTCATCACTACAGAAACCCATTGGCGAGTCCAGTATAAACTCCCCCACCTCCAGGAGGTGTATCTGGAGAGGATACATCAGCCCCCTTCCCAACATCCTGGACTACTCCATTATCCAGAGGAACATAGTCCAGATCAACCATCGGATCCTCCTCAGGATCCTCCTCCATCTCCACCTGTGCATCATCCGGAATCAAAACGATAGGCCCAGGAGGTGACTCCGGGGCTACCTGCTATAACGGCTGAACATACGGAGGTGATTGATGCTCTAAGTCTCCATGTTGTACCAGATATCGTAGGATCATCCAAATGGGAGGTAGTAAAAGCTCGATCGTTTCCCTGCTATGAATAAGCTGTTGTGGTCCGTCTGCTACAGTCCTTCGAAGTGTCCTCATCGGACCAGTATAGGTAGCACTCCGAGCCCCTGGGTTGATCACCTAATCGTTCCCTTGATCAGCATTGTGAAACATCAGGGCTCGGACCCCCGAGTAGTTCAGATCCGCTGCGCCCGGATCCATCTGAACGTATATATATATATATATATATATATATATATATATATATATATATATATATATATATATATATATATATATATATATATTCCACATAGTAGAGGAAACAAGAAACATATATGCAAGGGTGAGTTACAAATATATGAGTTTTGATAAGACAGCCCCATGCACGACACACAAACAGCATATACCATATATTCACAGCATACAAAAATTATCCAAGCAGTAGAATAATTTTATCCAAAGGGTTTAATACCCGACAGTCATGCATGACACTTCAATATTCAGGCACTATTTTGATACCCATTCTCCGGAGATCCACAACTTTTTGTTTTGTTTTGAGCTGATCAAGCTCTGCACATGGCCCATTGTAAAACGAAATAAAACAATGTCCAAGAGAACACATAACACACTGGTAACACTTAGTACACCAAGGTTATTGTTCAAAAATGTAACTCATTGACTCACATAGAACACAATGGTCACTACGATCAATGGAGTTTATTGTCCATAACCTATTGCATCACTCAGAACCTCAATAGTTATCGCATTAAATTTGACACACAGTCCAGTAAAGATACATTGGCTCACTCAGAATCCCAATAATCAAATGGAAACATAGTCCATAATAGATACATTGATGCACTCAGGACTCAATGATCATAACACATGACACGTCTGCCAGCAATGCATGAGAAAAACTTTTATTCTCGTTTCGTTTTCTTTGTCATAATAATATTTCCGTGTCGAAGCACAAAGCTCATGACCATGCTTTATTTCATATTAAGACTTTTCACTTAAACAAACGTAGGACACACAGTCCAAATGTTTTAAACTCAACACAAGACACACAATCCTAGTGCTCAAACGCAAAGTCCTAAACGGATGCACCAGTATTAGGCTCGCGGATATGGAACTCATATTTTCCACATCAAATTTAGGACACTCAGTCCACAAAACCATTACAGACACTCGGTCAATGACACAGATCCTCGATCTACGTGTCCACGGGAACACTAGAACCCCGACGTCTTGGTTACTAGGTTCATTTTTCCTTTGTAAAACATTTCAGCTCCAGTGAAAAAAATACAAAACCAAATCTCCGAAAACTTATCAAAGCTTAATGGAATAATTTCACAGAATAAAAATCCTTTTACAGAAATTCTTTTCTATTAAAACGTTGATAAAACGTAAAAATCATTAATAAATTCTTTTCTTTCAAATCTCTTTTTTTCTGAAAATAGTTCTTCATAAAAGTCAACTTTCAAAAAGTCCTTACTAAATAAAATCTATATAATATAATAAAACTTTTTTTCAAAATTTTTAATAAAATTCTTTTTATAACTTAAATGACTTTTCTTTTTTCTTTTTTTTAAATCAAAGGGGACCTCATTAAAACCTTAAGGTGCAAAACCCTCCTTAGGGAAAAAACACCAAAAGGAAAAAGAGTGCCCAATTTATTGGAAAGAAAGAAAAGTGTACAAAAGAGACTTGGGGGGGGGGGGGGGCATATACCAAACCCAAGACAAGCTAATGAAACCTAAAATTAGGTAGATCATATTTGTTTCTGAAAAAGTCCTCCCTGATAAAATAAGGAAGGGCATCCCACCAAACTAAACCTGTAATGCCTAAACCAAAAGAAGCCAACTTGTCAGCAAAGTGGTTTCCTTCTCTGTAGATATGAGAGACTGCAAAATGTATTTGCTTAGTGAGCAAGAAATAGTTGATCCATCTATTTTTGAGGTTCCATGGGACGAGATTGTGGTTCGCAAAAGCAGTCACAACAAGTTTAGAATTGCTTTCCAACCAGAGATTATGCCAGCCTTTCTTGAAAGCAATCTCAATGGCCATCATGGCACCATGCAATTCAGCATGGAGAGAATATTGAGAGCCAAGATTAATAGAGAAACCACCAATAAAGTCAGAGAGGCTATCACGGAATAAACCACCGCAAGTAGCTGATCCAGGACAACCAATAGCACTACCGTCAGTGTTGCATTTCACCATGTTAGTGATGGGAGGCTGCCAACGAATTTCTCTACTTATTCTTGCAGCAGGTGGGCGACATTGGACATTAAAGGCCTTGACAATGGTGTAGTCCATGATGGAATTAGACATAGTACCAGTACCGAGCATACCGGCCAAGGCCACATTGGAGGAGATCAAAGAAACGGCTGAGTTGATGGAGACCAGACTTATTATTGAACCGAAGTTGATTCCTGCAATGCCAAACAATATACAAAATGTTAAGAATACCAGCGATGAGAATAACATTAGCTTGACTAGACCAGCCACGGGAGCAGACAACAAGCACATAAGTAAAGTTAGGGCAGTCAATGAAGAGGTTTAGACGATTCATGAACCAGTGCCAAATTGTCCTTGCAAAACTATAGTCCAGGAAGAAGTGCTGAGTGTCCTCACATGCATTCCCACAAAGACTGCACATAGAGACCATAGTACAGCCCCTGCGTTGTAAGTTGTCATCTGTGGGCATCTTGTTGTTAATAATACGCCACAGGATGAAAGACTTTGAAGGAGGAACATTACGACTCCAGATAATCTCGGTCCAAGGCACCACAGGACCTGGGGAGAGTAGAAGGAGTAAGCCTCCTTGAAGCTAAGAAGTAATTGTTCTGAAATCTATATTACGTTATTTTGAACTTAATCACTTTAAATAACATTTTATAATAAAATTGAATTTATTTTGGAAAAACTAGAGCCTGTGAATAATTTTCACAGTTTAGCCCATCCTTGTCACTTATTGACACATTATCCACAAAAATATTATTAAAATAATATTTTTCCACTTTTCCTAGATTCTCACAAATTAATCACTTTGATTAATTATTCAAACTTATTAAGTTTTTATCCTCAAATTAATTTGAACAACGACCAATGTCGGGTTTTTCGATCCAACATGCAATAGCGAGATAATTTCATCATAAAATAGCATGACACATATCCAATTCATGACATGCATCACAATTATAATATAACAAAATAACTATAATCGGGTAAGACAACATATCTCAATTACTCAAGTAAGCATACAATCAATCCAACAATTAACAGTAAACAATTTAAAATCATAAAATGTTACTACAGAAAATTGACAGACAACTTCAACAATAAGCATGTGGTTATCTTAAACTCCTCAAGCATACTCCCCTTACCTCTTGGAGATTCGAACTAACGGTTTAAAGCAATCTCCCGATTTTGATCCGGTTTCATTCGTCGGCTTAGATCAAACCAACCTGATCTATTCCTTCATAGCGAATTGCAACAAAAATAAATCAAAATCAAACAACAACACACTTAATCAAGAGGGTTAGGGTGTGGCCTCTTCTAAAATTCTAGGTTAGGAAAAATAAAAATTTTCTAACTTAGGGATTTATGATCCTTAAGCAACTTAAACATGATTAAGCACTTAATCCAAGATCATGAACTAAGAACTTTGAATGAAACTCATCTAGCTCAAAGAACTAGGGTTTCAGTTTTCACAAGATCAATAGGCTAGGGATTTTGAAATTTTCTCAACTCTTGGATTCAACAAACATATATAACATAGAGTTGGAGTTAAGTGTCATAAGACAACTTTGAATCAAAAATTCATCCAACACCCAAAGTTAGGGTTTCGGCCCTTTTGAATAAAATAGGCTAGGGTTTTATTCTTGGTCTTCTAATTACTTACATACAAGAGCTATCATGGTATTAAGAGATTAAATCATGAATCATGACTTAAAGTTGAAACAAAATCCAAGAACACCTATTCTACATAGGTTCGGTCTAGCTTAGAAAAATTGGGAAGAAATTTCTCTTGATCACATGCTTCTAGATGATGAATATAGAGATTATTATGAGATTATAGAAATTGGTTGTCAAAAGGATTTTTCTATAATTTGTTATGAATATTTGAAGAAAGCTTCATGAACTTGAAACAAAATGAAGACCGTGATGATTAAAGGCATAAACTCATATAAATTGTGAAGATAAAGGCTTAGAATGACAAGATTAAGAGAGGTTACCTCTTGGAATTCAAATAAATGGATGATTATAGGTATGTTCTTCACAAATCTACCCTAAGTGTTCTTATGAGTTCTTAAGAAAAGGATGAAGAAGATGATGAAAATGGAGAGAAATTTGTCGAAGTATTGTTATGTGAAGAGGGAGCCGTGGGTTTTGGGGGTATTTTGGTTGAAAAATCCAATGGCTGGCTTGTAAAAATCATGTGATGCTAGGGGTAAAATAGTCTTTTCTATGCAAAAATATCTAAGTGTCATAAATAGGCCATTATGTCCATTATGACTCGGATAGGATCGTCATAAATGCTCATCTCATCAGTCACATCAATCATCTCAGCTCCGTTGTTGACTCCCTGATTCATCTGACTTAGGTTTTTCTAGAGATATCTCGACGTTTTCGCCCAGCAAAAATATAATATTATATTTTTATGCTAAATTTTGCAAAACTTCCAGTATCGTAGCAATGAAAACGCAGACCGGGTTCCGTCTAAATTTTCAACCCAAAATTTCATTGTAACCCTATGATATAAATCATGACATGATAATGATAGTGGTTTACCCAAAAACATTTTGAGTCTCGGATAAAAATATAACTTTTATATGTTTATTACCGATATTTGAAAGCAGCCAAAAATCGGGGTGTTACATTACTACCCCACTAAAAAAAATCGCCCTCGAAATTACGCACCTGTAAAAAGTTTAGGATACTGTAATCTCATCTTGTCCTCGGCTTCCCACGTTGTTTCTCCTGTCGTTTCATCCCAATAACCTTGACTAAGGAAATTTGCTTACCCCTGAGTTGCTTAATCAACTTATCCTCGATTCGTACAGGCGAAGTATCATAAGACAAGTTTTCTTTTAATTGTACTTCATCGGTTCGATTATGTGTGATGGATCAGGAATATACTTCCTTAGTTGTGAGACATGGAATACATCATGAATGTTTGAAAGAAAGGGTGGCAAAGAAATTTGATAGGCTGCTGGACCAATATGACGAAGAATTTGGTAAGGTCCAATGAATTTAGGAGTGAGTTTTCTGGACTTCATAACCTTACCTACCCCAATCATAGGTGTGACTCTCAGAAATACATGTTCACCTTCTTCAAATTCGAGAGGTCGTATTCTTCGATCCGAATAACTCTTCTGCATACTTTGCGCTATTTTCATCTTTTCACGGATTTGCTTAACCTTTTTCCGTCGTCTGCTGCACGATTTCAAGACCTAAAATCATGCTTTCTCCATCCTAATACCAACACACAGGTGTTTGACACTTTCTTCCGTACAAAGCCTCATAGGGAGCCATCCCTATACTTGAATGAAAACTATTGTTATACGTGAATTCGATCAGCGGTAATAAGTCATCCCAACTTCCACGATGGTCTAAGGCACATTCTCTCATCAAATCTTCTAACGATTAAATCGTTCTTTCTATTTGCCCATCGGTCTGAGGATGATATGCTGAACTTAACCTTAACTTGGTTCTTAGAGCTTCATGTAAGCTTCCCCGGAAACATGAAGTAAACTTCGGATCTCGATCTGACACAATACTCGATGGTACTCCAAGTAATCTGATCACTTCCTTGATATAAACATCAGTCAATTTCTCTACTGTGTAATTGATCTTAACATGTAAGAAATGTGCAGATTTCATTAGCTTTGTCGACAATCACCCAAATTGAATCAAAACCTTTGGAAGTTCAACTGTAAACTTACCACAAAATCCATTGATATGATATCCCACTTCCATTCCGGTATATCTAGTGATATAAGCATACCCCGGAGTCTTTGATGTTCCACCTTCACTTTTTGACATGTCGGACATGATGCAACGTACTCGCTACTTGCTTTTTCATGCCTGGCCACCAAAACCTTTGTTTCAAATATTGATACATCTTCTTTGATCCAGGATGAATACTCAACTTACTATTATGTGATTCATCTAAAATCATCTTTTTCATCTCAGGATTATCAGGCACACACACTCGTCCATTGCACCTTAAGATTTGATCCGGTCCCAAACTAAACTCTGCAACTCTCCCTTGTCTCATTAAGTCCCTCTTTTCTTGGAGATAGGCATCCGCAACTTGTTGTTCTCAAATTCCTTCCATTAATCCACTTGAAAATTTGATCATTCCCACACTGATCTTTTCCTTATTTAATTCCATAATCAAATTGAGATCACGGAATATCTCTATCAATTCTAGTTCCTTCACCATCATAGCTAAGATATAAATGACTTTTCGGCTAAGTACATCAGCTACAAAGGATTCCCGGTTCCACATAAGGGGCAGCCATCAGAAGCAGCTACTCACACATACAAAGAGGGGGAAGAAACGACATGGCGGTAAGATTCTACGTCAGGCTCATATCGTAGATATAGGTATGCAAGTAACAATCAATCAATCAAGTGGATACATATATCTAGGGATACATTAATAAAATACATATATAGTTTCAAAAAAAGGTTAAGACTCCAATGCATGCTTAGAACTAGACCTAACTTTCCTGAAATGAGACTATTGTTATCAATCGTTCTGTCGCAATGGCATTAAAGAAATATGGATAAACAACTCGATGTTGTGACGTCCTTAAATATCCATTTTTAACAAATGAAAACTTGATTTAATTTTATATGATTTAGATATTTGTCATTTCTAAATTTATAACTTGAAATTCACTATAAGAATAAAAATTTACACAGAAAAAAATCATAATATCACCATCTTATATATTACGTCCCCAGAAGTTGTGCACGTTACAAGTTAAAAGCATCATAGTCAATAGCATGTCATATGAACATATAAGCTAGCCTCAACTATACTAGATACACAAGAATCAAAATAACTCCTATCTAGAGTGAATGTCATCATGAGAAGCTCCTAGTAGGCTAGCTACAATATATACTACTACTGCTTATCCTGCCAGCAACCAAAACAACCCTTCCCACCCTCTAAGGGTTAAGGGAATGAGAGGAAGGCTCCTCAGGTGGCCTAGCGGGTGCAAGGACTGCAGTAGCCCATATTTCTGCTAATGGTAAGAAAAAGGTAAGTGGCATATTACGGTGATAAGTGTGGTCAACCAGATTAGGGTAAGTGTCCGTGATCACATGCATGATGAAGTGGCCATCAAATGTCACATTCGAGCTATCATGGTCAATAGTCCCAGTTCCTTCACGAAACTCCGGTGTCTTGCGACATGAGAACATTGACCATGTATACTATGCTATAAATGGTCCTGTCCCTAAACACATGTTGGTCGATCCTATCTCACCCGAAGGCCATAATACCGTTCAAGGCCATAATCTCACTAGGAATGCATCGGGGTCATGCGGGCACGGGTAGCACCCTCCCCGCCCGTGGTGGATAAATCTGTGTCCTTCCCTGCTCACCACCCGCGGTGGACAAATCTATGTACTCGCTAGGTGGGTATTTAGCGGGTATCACGACTATCCGTGGGTACAACGTGTACCCATGGATATTTGATAGCAATTATGTTTTTCTGAAAAATTGCACTAATTTATTAAACAATTATAAAGAAAAATTGCAAAAAAATGTAAAATGTCAAATAAAATATAGAGTAATCGTACTCAAGATACAATAGCATTCAACAAACCATAAAAATCACACATACCCAAATAGAAAAAGAGAACCATCACCCCTATTACAATTTAACCAAAACCAGTTACAAAAAAGCTAAGTAAGCCCTCACGGTTGAGAAAGAAATGTTGTTAATTGAGCCTTAGCATATATGCCATATGGCTATTGGATTTTTTTTTATATAGAAGTAGCATGCAAGAGCATCAGTATGAAAAAGGTCATCCCAACTATGTTGGCACCACCCAATTCAACAATCATTTGCTGCATGCTACGCATTTATTGATGAATCAAAAGAAATCAAAGAACAAAAGTAGCATGGGAGGACATAAGGCCAAAACCCATGAGAAAAAAGAAAAACTAAGAAAACCTGTAACTAGGCAAGCCTAGCCTATTTCGACAAAAATCATCCTTAATAAAATGGGGGATTGTGTCCCACCAACTAAAGCCTGGATGATGAATTCCATAGTTTGCTAATTTATCCGCACACACATTGCCTTCCCTATATATGTGAGTGACTTGGAAGGTAAGGTCGTTGACTATATGCAAGCAGTTTTTCCATCTAGCAAGCAGCCTCCACGGCACAATTTCCAAGTTCTAGAATGTAGAAACCACAAGCATCGAGTCTGTCTCTAACCAAAGGTTCCTCCAGCCTCTACTGTTAGCAATCTCTATGGCATGAATGGCACCAGGAAGCTTAGCAAAAATGGCAGAAGCATATCCTAAATTGCGTGAAAAACAACCAAGAGCAGCTGAGTTATAACCTCTGAAAAACCTCCACAAGTTGAAACATCCGGGGCAGCCATGGGCGGACCCATCAATATTACACTTAATCCAATTGCGGGGGGGCAACCAGACCACTTCTTTAATTCTTGGAGCCATGCGAGCATGACCATCAACCCTGAAGTTTTTTAGAATGACAAACTCCTCAATTGAGTTAAACATTGTGCCAGTGGACATGTTGCCCGAAAGTGAAACAACGGAAATAACCATTGTTTTAGCATAGGCCAGACTGATATTCTTGTGAAGGAATCTACATTGATTCCTAGCAAACCATATCACCCATATGGTGTTGATAATGGCAGCCATGATCACATCCTTCAGTTGAGGGCTATGTCTTTGATGATGGAAAGCAAACAGAGATTCAAAAGCGGAGGAATCCATAAGGGAAGTCAATGCAAACCCCAACCAGTGCCACATTGACTGAGCATAGCAGCAGGATAGGAAAAGGTGGGAAGTTGATTCTTCCTCTAGCCCACATAAACTACACATGGAAGCCATTGAAATGCCTCTCCTCCTTATGGTCTCATCAGTTGGCATCTTGTGGTGAAAAATTCTCCAAACCAAAAAAGATCTAGCAGGAGGAATAGACTTGGACCAGATCTGTTTGAACTTAGGAGCCGAGTTTCTAACAGGATTCAGGAACAGGAAGGCTTCTTTGAGGGAGAGCATTCCATTTGTTGAGCTGGTCCATACCAATCTGTCTTCACAAGCCTCCACCAGAATCTGAATTTGGTGTATACTGTCAACCACATTCGGGAAATGATGTTGTAAACAGTCAGGAATGCTCCAACCTCCATTCACCAGAAAGTCTTTAACCAAGGCAAGCAGGGAAGGATTCCAATGCTCCGAATATCCATCATAGAATCCAAGGGTTCATCCAACCATTTATCTGTCCAGAAGTTAATAGATTTACCATCACCAATTAACCAAGAGGATTTGTCTAAAAAAACAGGATACCACATCCTTAAAGCCGACCAAATAGAGGAGTTGACATGATGACCTATTGGCTTGTAGTTATTGAGAAATGTGGCTCTAAGGAACCTAGCCCACTTATCAGCAGAGGTGGTCAGTTCCCAACTCAGTTTCAGCATAGAGGCTTCATTTGTTGCTCTGATGGACCTGATGCCCAGGCCACCATCAGAAACAGAAGAGCAAACTGATTTCCAAGCCACTGTAACATGTTTCCTTTTGTGAATGTCCCCTGACCCAACAAAGTTTCTGATCCAACCATCCAGTTGCTTAAGCAGAGAAACGGGCCACATGTAGATGTGAAAACTGAAAACTAGCATACCTTGAATCACAGAATTAACAAGTTGCACTCTACCCATAATTGAGAGAAGGGAGCCTTTCCAAGAGGAAAGC
>JAUPTC010000810.1:0-35509 GCA_030762895.1 Sophora flavescens | reverse complement strand
AAGTCTCAAGGCAATAAAGTCAGCAAGGGTCACTACAAAAAAAAACCTATTTAGCGACCGAAATCTTCGGTCGCTAAACATGATAATTCGGTTGCTATATTGTGTAGCGTCCGAATTAAGGGGGTAGCAGAAACCCTAGTGGCTAAATATTTAACGATCAAATTTGTATTTCGGTCGCAAATTTGCGACTGATATTTCGGTCACAAAATTATATATTTCGGTCGCCGTATAGTTGGTCAGATAACCAAATTTGGTGACTGATATTCGGTCGCAAATTTTGAATTTTTTTTTTATAAAAATTTTCCTGTAACTTAATCCTACCGAGCAAATTTTGTTTTTCAACTATTACCCCATTGATTTTTAATTTCTGATATAAACAAAATACACCAATTTTTTTTTGAATAAATGGAAAACGTAAATATGATGTACTAACGATCCAAAACACCACAATCAATATGATCAAGAAAACACATACATTAATTAACGCAAGTTTAATAATTGTTTATAAAAAAAGTTTAATAATGTACTAATTAACGATCAAAACATAAAAACACACCACAGTCAATAAGTACTAATCAAAATATCAAAACTCATCAATCTTCCAAAGGGATGAACATGTAAAAGCGAGAACCCCCAAGGTACTTAAACTTTGCCAATACACCAGTGGACAACAAATACAACTCCCTGATACCATTTGTGTCTGTTGCAAAATATGGGCGATCCTCATGGATTACTATATTTCCATTGAACAGATTTCCGCATTTGTCTTCAATAGTCACAACACGCGGTATTCCTCTTCCCCAACGACGGTAGAATGATCGCGGGAATGAAATCAAATCCTGCAAATACACAAGAACAATTTAGTAATGATTAGTTTATGCCTTAACCATCATTACGTGAATCCGATCGTTATTCTTAAGTTGATGAGATATGATATTGTACCTGGTCTAAATGGATGGCTGTCTCAAAACATTTAGTCGGATCCATTTTCTAATAAAACGATAAGGAAGCTAAGTCATATGTCTAAACTTCATCAAGTGATAATAAGAAAAGATGGAAAGATCCATGTAGCATACTAGCATGTTAAAATAGAACAAAGAAATGCAACGTCACATGCAACTTTACAGATTAGCAAACATAGTAGTTTTCAGGAAAGCAGATGCTTTTACGTCGTTTTGAAAGATGGTCATAGAGAGGACTTTTCCTACTGGAAATGCCTAGATAACCTAGTAAGGATGGTCATCAACAACTATTTCTGGAAAGCTCCATTGCCTAGTGAAACAAATGAGTAGAAAATCAGAGTTGCTTTCATAATATTGTGTACAGAGCTGCTTTCTAATGTGAATAATGTTTGAATGATGACGTCACGTCATGTGCCTGGAAAATTGTACCCCACCCTTCATTTTATCTAACCCTATACTTAATCCTTCATTATCTAAGACCTTGGCCTTAAGGCAGAATTAAAGAAAAACCTCAAACTTCAAGAATCCTTCAAGCACATCCAAAATATTGAATGAGCATTCGTTCCCTGAGAAGGTACGCATGCTCATTAATATTGAATCTCCAATAGGAAACTAATTAAGGCTTTCGTAGCTTAATAATTAACTCTAGAAGAAAATAAAACCATTGACTTATAAGGATCGCAGCATACTTCAACAAATATATATTGAAGCATATTTCAATACAAACTTAGATAAAATATAGTAGCAAACATCCTATTGAGCTCCGCTCTCCACTAACAAGTAACACATAATTGTCAAACACATGCATAACTTCTAAATTAGCAACACACAACAAGCATCCCGCCTTTTTGACAGGATCACATCCTATTGAGCTCTACTCTCCACTAACAAACAACACATAATTGCAAATACATGCATTCTCAAGTATGCTTAGTAAAGATGTATTTGGATTCACTATCCAAATCATCTCACAGTTGAAACAACAATGTACTTGAGTAATCTAAATAAGAGAAACAAGGATGAGCAACCCATAAAAAAATATTACAGGACATAGATGGACTCAAGTTGTATTGCAGGGTGTAACATAATCATTTTCAAGGGACCTTGACCTTGGAATTCAACGGTTCAAGAAGTTTGAAAACAAATGTTTCCTCCCACCATCCCTCACTTACCAATCTCCATCGAAAAAAAGAATCTCAAAGGCCAGCCATTAATTAGCCATCAAATTTTTATCAAACCTCCATACATTCATATACCCAAAGAACAAATATAAAGTGTTCAACTCAACAATGAAAATTTAAAAAATTTACAAGTTGGGGTTAGGACCCTTGCCTCCACATTGACTTGGTCTTCAAACTCATATTAAAATAGTCTTCCTTATGTCTAATACAATGTGCCTGTAATTTACTGATTACATTCTTGACTTCATATTTGCTTATTTTATGCAGGGATGACCATGAAACTTATAGTAGTCCTACTTCCAAGCATTACAGTTGAAGAGATAGTGAATCAAGAGGAAGCTAACTTATATTATCTATACAATAAGTTATTTAAATCAATATACCCCTACTGTCAAAATTTCTCTACTCTAGATTTCACTAGAACAACATCAATGATTAATTTGACAGCATAAATACCCATACTGACAGAACTTCCCTAAACCCTAACCCCGAGACAGAACCGATCGGAGGAGACCGTGGGGGTGGTGGTTGCGCAAATGTAACCCCTTGAGATGGTGGTGGTGGCCTGAGGAGGAAGTGACAACACCGAGAGAGACATTGAGAGAAACTGAGACAAAGAGAACCGAGCAAGAGAGAGAGAGCGAGATACACAGAGAGAGAGAAGAGGAGACCTTACCAAAGAAGGAGGTCACGGTGCTACAGTGGTGGTCGTGGTAGAGGTGGTGGCACGATGCTGCTGGGAGAAGGAAGAGAGGGTGAGAGACAGAGAAGGAGAAACACAAAATAAGAAGGATAAGGGGAGAACCTTACCAAGTGGTGGCCGGAGGAGGACGAGACGGTGAGAGGTGGTGATGCACGGCCAACGAGGGAGCGACGGAGCGGAGCAAGTGCGAGAGAGAGTAGAAGACCAGAGAGAACGGGGGGACGAGAGAAAGGAAAGCGCGATTTAGGGATTTCATTTTTAACGACCGAATTATTCGGTCACAAAATCGGTCGCTAAATGGGTTAATTTGAAATTTGAATTCATAAATTTAGCGACGGATTTTTAAATCGGTCGCTAACACGCGCTATTTTAATTTTTTTACGCGTCGTTTAGCGACCAAATTAATATCGGTCGCAAATATAAATAAAGTTTAACCGTTGCATTTAAATCGATCGCCATTCGGTCGCTTAAAAAGTCATAAATTTCTGAATTTTACTTTCCTTTATTTAGCGAAATCGATAACTCTCGCTTACGCCTATTTCAGTCGCAGATATCAACTCTAATCGGTGTTTCATGTAGATCCTACAATCGGTCGCCACTTCGTCGCAAAAAGCAACCAAAAAATTCGGTCACTATTTTCTTGGCCGCTAAATAACCTTTTTTTTGTAGTGGGTGTTGCAAATAATATATGTGTATGGTATTCAAATTACTTACTTGGGTCTATGGCTTTGTGGCTTTTTTATAGTGGTGCCCCTGGCAGGGTTAACCTTGATTGTCATTGCTGGTAAGGCTTCCTCTAATGCATGGCATGTGGTACTCGGGGAGTTGGTGTGGTTCTCATGTTTATGTTGAGACCTCATAAGTCTGGAACACGTTCAATGTGTAAATTCTCTAAGTTTTGATGATTCCAAATAGATTAAGTATGGTAATATTGAACCATATGAAATTACTAATAAGTCTACTAAGTGTGCAAGAAAATAGACTTAAGGTCACTCGTCTAAAATATGACCCTTCTAATTTTCTCTAAAGAGCGAGTTTTCGGAATCGTGCAAAAAACCACCCGTCTAAAAAATAGTTAGCTCGGATAAAGATCAAGTCAATCGGTCGCATTGCCGCACACGCCCAAAAAGGACGAGCGGGTTTTAAAAATGTAGTTTAGGGCGACAACTCGGATGTCATCTCTCAAGGACTCTTAAAATGTTATTTTTCACAAAAATCAGTTTTTTGGGGGGGTTGGTTTGAGATGCAATCAAATAAAACAAAATAATGAAAACATAGCAATTAAAAACAGGGGCAAGTTAAAGAGATTATCAAATAGCAAACAACGATTAATCTCATCACAAAAATTCCCAACTATCCTTGGTTAATGTAATCCCAAGCCCTAAGCGCATTCTAATCCCTTTCGATTCTAAAGAACAACTAACAACGTAATTGCTACTATGGATGCAAGTTCCTATTCCCGAAATAACAAACGGGGTTAAGCTCTCATGAACAAACGAACATGAATGAACACACGCGAAAATAACAAACGCGATTAAGTATAGGAAAATAACATCATCGAAACAAATCAATACAATACTACACACTCACGGAAATAACAAACAAAATGTATAATATGGTATTGAAAAGGGAAAAGCAATTAAAATAGGGATTTACAAAACCTCAAGTATATGGAATTCTCATACAGTAGACTAATCCTAGAACTTAGTTCTCCATGACAAAAACGAAAACACACAGAGAAAATGTAAAACTAAACAATGGAGAAGCAAAAGTCTTTACAAACTGTTCAGAACATCAATTTATACTAGTCAGAAATTAAGCCTATTCGCGAGGCGAAGCCTCTCTCGCGACGCGATTCTTGTGAATAGTCTGCAACCTTTGGTATTCTCGCGAGGCGAACAATCCTTCGCGAGGCGAGGAACTGAAGAGTCTTCTTGTTACGCCCGTTATGAACATCAGGGGCCAACCGTGATGCTTTCTGACTCCCAGGCTCGCGAGGCGAATGGATGCTCGCGAGGCGAGACTCTTCAACTTCAAATCTGCCACGGCCGTGACCTTCAACACGGGCAAGCCGTGATCGTCTCTGACTTTTCAGGGTTGCAAGACTCACGGGGCGAGACCTTCTTCGCGGGGCGAACCAGAGACCTTGCATTTTCTTGGAACAGTCAGGCTTCGAGGTCGCGTGGCGAGTATAGCTTTCATGGGCGAACCCCTGTTTCTTTATTCTCTTGCCTTCCAACTTATCCTGAAAACAAAGACACAACTATAAGTGTATTATTTGACTCAAAACTAGCTAAATTAACCTAAAACTACTCTAGAGACTCAAAACCTTGCTTGAGGACAATCTAATCTAATTTGGGTGAAAATAGGATATAATTTGCACAAAACCCTGGTCATACTAGCCATAAAACTAGATGAGCCATAGGCTTATCATCAACTCTCAGTCAAAGTTCTGATTTAATTGATGATGTGGCAAGGATCAAAAGTCTGAAGAAGCTTCAGTGGATCACCCGTCTAAAAATGACTTGCTCACCCGTCTAAGTTTTGACTCACCTCACCCGTCTACTTTTGGACTGCACAACACCCATCAAATTTTCCGGATCGTGTTGAATCAATCTTGTTGTCGGACCTATCGTAAGAAAGTCCAAGTCAACCTTATTTTAAAAAAGAAGCATTCCTTAAGGATATCGAAGACCTTTGGACAATAGCACCAAGGACAAAGAATAAAGAATTCATTCTTTCAAGTGTTTAAGGAATAAACACACTACCTCTGCACCAAGTCAGTAGCTTTTAGTTGTTTTAGTGCAAAGAAAAAGTACTTTTTCGAAAGTAAACTGAGTGTTGTACCGAAATCTCTGCTGCAAGTACAAGAAGTCTGCTACTGCAACTGAGACACACCGTTGTGCCCCATCGTATTATTACATTAAAACCTTAATATTTATTTACTTAATCACTCGCTTATCGTTGAAAATACGTAAAAATTTAAAACTTAATTAATAATTATATAACTTATGCATATATAAAACACACCAAAACTATATTACATAAATACACACTTGTTATTTATTACATTCCAAAAGCACTGTTAGGGGTATCCTCTCAGTAGGATCCCTCATAGGCATAAACTTCACTACAGACATACTCAGCGGAAATATAAATACTCTTTGACACACACTGGCCATACTTGTCTATACTCTAATCGCCTTGAATCACAAATCGACCTCCAAAGATCTCGGTTCGTAAGGAGTTCCATCTAACTCCTCGAAGAATTGGTTCCTCCATCGGGTCTTCTCTTACGATCACATCGTAAATAAAATACAACACACAGGAAGATATAGGGAATAAGAAACAGTTCTATCATCAAAAAGCAGAAAAGAGTAATAGTAAATTATACAGTAATTGTCACAGACACACATCACTCAAAATCAACAATCATCCTCAATTCACTATATCATCCTCTATCCTCAGCTCATGTAGTCTAAACACTTATACTATCATAACTATCTCTATTCCTTTCACATTCGTTAGTAGTCCAGTGTAGTCTGATGCAAAGAACTCAGCATAGTACACTTCTATCTTTTGATAGGATAAGACTCAACATAGTGCCCTTCTATCTTTCGATAGGATAAGACTCAACATAGTGCCCTTCTATCTTTCTATAGGATAAGACTCAACATAGTGCCCTTCTATCTTTCGATAGGATAAGACTCAGCATAGTGCCCATCTATCTTTCGACCAGATAGGATCCGGTATAGTTCTCTTCTATCTTTTGATAGGATAGGATTCAGTTTAGTGCTCTTCTATCTTTTGATAGGATAGGATTCAGTATAGTGCACTTCTATCTTTCGATAGGATAGGATCCGGTATAGTGCTCTTCTATCTTTTGATAGGAAAGGATTTCAATATAGTGCACTTCTATCTTTCGATAGGATAGATCAGATCGACGCGTCATGGACTGAAAAAGTATTTGCATCAAAGCCTCTATATGAATCTCACTATCTCAAATCAATAACAACCTTGTACCTCAAGCTCCCATCATAACCTCAACTCGCATTCTATGTCACATCTCATCCATTAGATAACTTAATTAAGCTAGGCACCTCTAAGTCAATTCATTCTCTCACCCAAACAATCATCTCCCGAACAACATATATTCTTACTTAAAATCAACTAGGCATGGTATTAAAAACCGAGCAGATCATGCATCACACAATATCGGGAAATATTCGGATATCTCAATATCATATAAATCAATTTATCACAACCAACGCATAATAATCAAACCAAATAAATAACAAAGTCGATCACTACTTCACGGCCGTGATAGCCATCACGGTCGTAACAGACAACAAACATCCTCAATATCATAAATATTCAACCACCGAAATAATACGTCACATGCAGATGGAATACCTCAACCAGCGTATCACAAATAGTCAAAAGTAAATAATTCAAACATCCTCAAATACTTAAAATCAACTTAATGTCGATAAACCTACAATCCCCGAATCACATTGGTTTTTCGAAAAAGGTTTCCAATGGGATTTTGGTCTTGTCGATTACTCGACTACTAGTTGGGTTTAGGTCGCCCTACACAATTATCATATAATCTACTACTTATCGATTCCGACGATAGGTTGATTCTTTTCCCCACCTGAGTTTGCACCGGAAACACGTACCACGACGATCCTCGTTATCCCGCCACGAGTTAACACAACCACCTTCAACCAAACAACATACTTATAATTAATCAACTAACACCCATCTATGACACTTTAGGGCTAGGTTCGGCCAAGACTTAGAAAATAGGTTTAGGATTATCTTCTTAATGCCATCTTTTGGATCCTAGTTACTAGAGTCTTAACTAACATAGATTACTTATTACAAGACTAAAATTTGAAACAAAATCCTCTAACATTTAGGGTTAGTGTTTCGGCCCATATTAGGAATTTAAGCTTAGGGATTTTTGTTGGACCTAAGCTCTTGGATTTAAGCTATACATGTATTATAGAACTTAAGTCAAGTACTAACATTCAAAACAAACAACAAAACACCAAATCCATTTTCCTACCTAGGTTCGGCCATTGATGGTTAATAGGGAAGGAAAATGATTTTGATCACATGCTCTTGGATAAATAAAGGAGGGATCATAACTAGATCATAGAAATTGGTTTCACATTTTTATGATTTTTCTACAATTTTCTAGAATTATTTGAAGTTCTAGATCTAGGAATGGAAAAATATGATTCATGGCATAAACATGAGAAATACATGAATATGAAAGCTTATGTGATCAAGGATATGAGCTTTTACCTCTTGAAGATTGAAGAAATGAAGAAAATGATCAACCTTCACTAAGCTGAAAATTGGACAGCTTGAGGGTGTGATGGTATTGTGAGTGTATCTCACAATATACTGATCCAAAAATCATGAACGTTGGCTTTATAGAAAGATAATAAGAAAAGGAACAACTTTGGTGTTTAAGGTTTCATTTGGTTCGGATCATAACATGGGTGAAAAGGGACTTATTTCTTCTGTTTCGTGGGTTGCTGAGAATTCTGGGCAGTTTCAGTATTTTGATCCTATCTCCCAATATACTTATCTGTTTTTGATGATCTTTAGCTTGTTGGAAATAAGAGAGAAAGAGGAACAACTTTTATTTTGAGTGTTTTCCGAGTTTCAGAAAGGAAGAGGGTCATATGTTTGGTGGGAATTCGGTGTTCTTAGGGTTTTGTAACTTAGTTGGTGGGGAAGATGAAGAGAATGAAGAAGATGAGTGAAAGGGGAGGGAGGCCACGGTTTTGAAGAGTATTTATAGGCTAGATTTAGGCTTTGTTTGGTTATAAGGAATTGATTTAATGGGTTTTATGATTATTTAATTAATATAAACTTAACCATAGTTAATAATTAACTTAACTAGGGTTACTTTGCTTAACTATGGTTAATAAATATGTGGCTCACATTTGATGAAGGTGGGGCTGATTTTGGGCCACACAAAGTGACTCACCAATGAGTCACCGATATTATCCGTTAGCGGTTCCCGGAAATTCCGTACGCAGCTCCGTCGTTTACCTGATTTCAGTTTTTGAGAGGAAAATAATTAAACGAAAGCAAAATGAAATAGGTAATATTTATTGGAGTTGGATGCACTAAATTGGAGATATGTGGGAGGTTTTCAACCACGTAAAATGAGTGGTTAAGAATGCGTAGATGCGTCTTGTTAATACCCGCGAAAGCTTGGGGGTATTTTGGTCTTTTTTCCTAAATGTCATGATTACTTGCATTTAATGCTCATAAATGCTTGGTGACTCATACTCCATGAGTCATCATGTATGACTCGCTGTCCCGATCTCTTGACGGGTCTCTGCACTTCCCTTCTCGACTCCGTCGGTTTCCCGATTAGGGTTTTACGCCTGCGTAAAAGCGTAATATTTCGTTTTCGACTGAAAATTTTCAAACTAACCAAACTCGTTGGAACTATGATTTAAATATAAACCATTTCTTTCACGAGTCAAAATTAGGTTTTCTGCTCAGTAAAATTATACTGTTAGTGAAAACGCAGACCGGGTTCCATCTGAATTTTCAACCCAAATTTTTATCGTAAGCTTCTACCCTAAGATAGAGTATGAACATGATTTTTATTTCATAAAAATCAATCTCCATGAACTCGTATAAAAATATAAATAAATACATTTATACCGGTTAATACAGCGAAAATATTTTTACTGAAAAAATGAAAATCGGAAAATAAAAAGTAGGGTGTTACATTACTACCCCTCTTAGAAAAAAATTCCGTCCTCGGAATTTCTTAACTCAACACTAGACATCATCTTGTAATCTTATCTTAATCTAAAGCTCCAACACTATATTTCTCATCGCTGTTTTTCCCCTAGGTGACAGCGGTAACTTCATAACAGAATTCATTCTTATATCCTTCTATTTATCCTCGAACTTATCCCTCACTATATTCTATTCATTGTCCTTTACCTTTCCAACTTGATCTAACATCCTTAAAGGACATAATTAAAACTTAATCCTTCGAACATATTCTATTATTCCAATTTATATCAAAATCATACATACCGTGTATGAGATCTGCAGCGTGAGGGGATTCAACTCCTCTTATGGTAAACACTCTCCCAGTAGCTTGAGGTCTAACCATCTGCTGACCGATTCCTGGATCTCTTCTCCCAGCTTCACTTCCATAACTTCTAGCTCCTCTACCAGTAGCTACATTCTGTTGCCTATTTCTCTGTCTACACTCACGAGCAAAATGACCTGGTTTACCGTAATGGAGACAACTAGGTCTCTCCTTGCAATCCCGCAAGTAATGCGGCCCTCCACATAAGTAACAACCTAAACCTCTCTGCTGCTGCTGGCCTACTCCACCCACCGGGGTTGTAGGAACTGGTGCTGGTGCAACTGTCTGCATGAATTTGTTATATGGTTCCCGTCTCCACTGAGAACCACTATCTACTCTCCTCTGCACATCTGATCGAATAGGACCTCCAATCCTTTGCTGCTTCTGCTCAGCAGCTTGCCTCAGATCTATGCTTTCTATGGCACTGCATCTCTCCACTAGCTCCGGAAAACTCTGGATATCGAGAGATACTAAAGCCCTCTATAGTCCATGTCGGAGTCCTTCCTCAAACCTTCTACATTGCCAATCTTCATCTGGGAATCTCTGATGAAATTCAGAATACATAATCAGAGCCTCAAATCGTGATGCATAATCACCAACAGTCATGTTGCCTTGTTTGAGACTCATGAATTCCCTTTCTTTCTCGCGTCGAACTAGACGCGGAAAATACTTCTCAAAGAAGCAGTCACTAAACAGCTGCCAGTTGATAACTCTGCCTTCGGCATCCATCAATCTTCGCTTGCCTCTCCACCAAGACTCTACTCCTCCAGTTAGCATGAAGGCAGCATACGTCACTTTCCTATCCTCTCTGCAGCGCATGGTATCGAATATCTTCTCGATCTCTTGTATCCAGCATTCTGCCTTCTCTGGATCATAATCTCCTCGGAATTGGGGTGGCTTCCCTTTCAGGAAAGTAGTCATTCCGGCATCTTCAGCTGCTGCAGCTCTCCTTTGGTTCTGTTGTTCCTGTTGTTCTTTGTTCATATGTAGCATCTCAACGATTCTCATTGTGTTTGTAATAACAGAGCAAGAACTATGTTTTTCATGGTATCTTGAGTCTCGAGATGACTCTCCTCCACTTCCGGTATGATTATTTTCCACATTGTTAGCTCCCACAATTCTTTCGGGGAGTTCTGTCATTCTCACAATCGGACGTCCTAGTCCACTAGCAATGATTCTGTAAAATAAATCATTCGCTCTTATCATTATTACATATAATACCACATAGACCATTATATAAATACCATATTCCATACTAATGTTAATTATCGCATCGTATTCGGACACACTACCCATCTTCTAAGCATAGTTAAAATCCGATGTGGACTCAACTAGACACGGCCAAAGAACAACTCCCTAGACCTCACAGTCCGATTAGAATCGAACTGCTCTGATACCACCAAATGAGACACCCCGTTGTGCCCCATCGTATTATTACATTAAAACCTTAATATTTATTTACTTAATCACTCGCTTATCGTTGAAAATACGTAAAAACTTAAAACTTAATTAATAATTATATAACTTATGCATATATAAAACATACCAAAACTATATTACATAAATACACACTTGTTATTTATTACATTCCAAAAGCACTGTTAGGGGTACCCTCTCAGTAGGATCCCTCACAGGTATAAACTTCACTACAAACATACTCAGCGGAAATATAAATACTCTTTAGATACACTGGTCATACTGTCTATACTCTAATCGCCTTGAATCACAGCTCAACCTCCAGCATCTGGTTCGTAAGGAGTTTCATCTAACTCCTCAGCAATTGGTTCCTCCATCAGGTCTTCTCTTACGATCACATCAGAAATAAAATACAACACACAGGAAGATATAGGGAATAAGAAACAGTTCTATCATCAAAAAGCGGAAAATAGTAATAGTAAATTATACAGTAATTGTTACAGACACACATCACTCAAAATCAACAATCATCCTCAATTCACTATATCATCCTCTACCCTCAGCTCATGTAGTCTAAACACTTATACTATCATAACTATCTCTATTCCTTTCACATTCGTTAGTTGTCCAGGGTAGTCTGATGCAAAGAACTCAGCATAGTACACTTCTATCTTTTGATAGGATAAGACTCAACATAGTGCCCTTCTATCTTTCGATAGGATAAGACTCAACATAGTGCCCTTCTATCTTTCGATAGGATAAGACTCAGCATAGTGCCCTTCTATCTTTCGACCAGATAGGATCCGGTATAGTGCTCTTCTATCTTTTGATAGGATAGGATTCAATTTAGTGCACTTCTATCTTTCGATAGGATAGGATCCGGTATAGTGCTCTTCTATCTTTTGATAGGAAAGGATTTCAATATAGTGCACTTCTATCTTTCGATAGGATAGATCAGATCGACGCATCATGGACTGAAAAAGTATTTGCATCAAAGCCTCTATATGAATCTCACTATCTCAAATCAATAACAACCTTGTACCTCAAGCTCCCATCATAACCTCAACTCGCATTCTATGTCACATCTCATCCATTAGATAACTTAATTAAGCTAGGCACCTCTAAGTCAATTCATTCTCTCACCCAAACAATCATCTCCCGAACAACATATATTCTTACTTAAAATCAACTAGGCATGGTATTAAAAACCAGGCAGATCATGCATCACACAATATCAGGAAATATTCAGATATCTCAATATCATATAAATCAATTTATCACAACCAACGCATAATAATCAAACCAAATAAATAACAAAGTCAGGACTCTGTCACACGGCCTGGCCGTGATAGCCATCACGGTCGTGACAGACAACAAACATCCTCAATATCATAAATATTCAACCACCGAAATAATACGTCACATGCAGATGGAATACCTCAACCAGCGTATCACAAACAGTCAAAAGTAAATAATTCAAACATCCTCAAATACTTAAAATCAACTTAATGTCGATAAACCTACAATCCCCGAATCACATTGGTTTTACAGAAAAGGTTTCCAATGGGATTTTGGTCTTGTCGATTACTCGACTACTAGTTGGGTTTAGGTCGCCCTACACAATTATCATATAATCTACTACTTATCGATTCCGACGATAGGTTGATTCTTTTCCCCACCTGAGTTTGCACCGGAAACACGTACACGACGATCCTCGTTATCCCGCCACGAGTTAACACAACCACCTTCAACCAAACAACATACTTATAATTAATCAACTAACACCCATCTATGACACTTTAGGGCTAGGTTCGGCCAAGACTTAGAAAATAGGTTTAGGATTATCTTCTTAATGCCATCTTTTGGATCCTAGTTACTAGAGTCTTAACTAACATAGATTACTTATTACAAGACTAAAATTTGAAACAAAATCCTCTAACATTTAGGGTTAGTGTTTCGGCCCATATTAGGAATTTAAGCTAGGGATTTTTGTTGGACCTAAGCTCTTGGATTTAAGCTATACATGTATTATAGAACTTAAGTCAAGTACTAACATTCAAAACAAACAACAAAACACCAAATCCATTTTCCTACCTAGGTTCGGCCATTGATGGTTAATAGGGAAGGAAAATGATTTTGATCACATGCTCTTGGATAAATAAAGGAGGGATCATAACTAGATCATAGAAATTGGTTTCACATTTTTATGATTTTTCTACAATTTTCTAGAATTATTTGAAGTTCTAGATCTAGGAATGGAAAAATATGATTCATGGCATAAACATGAGAAATACATGAATATGAAAGCTTATGTGATCAAGGATATGAGCTTTTACCTCTTGAAGATTGAAGAAATGAAGAAAATGACCAACCTTCACTAAGCTGAAAACTAGACAGCTTGAGGGTGTGATGGTATTGTGAGTGTATCTCACAATATACTGATCCAAAAATCATGAACGTTGGCTTGATAGAAATATAATAATAAAAGGAACAACTTTGATGTTGAAGGTTTCATTTGGTTCAGATCATAACATGGGTGAAAAGGGACTTATTTCTTCTGTTTCGTGGGATGCTGAGAATTCTGGGCAGTTTCTGTATTTTGATCCTATCTCCCAATCTACTTATACGTTTTTGAAGATCTTTAGCTTGTTGGAAATAAGAGAGAAAGAGGAACAACTTTTATGTTGAGTGTTTTCCGAGTTTCAGAAAGGAAGAGGGTCATATGTTTGGTGGGAATTCGGTGTTCTTAGGGTTTTGTAACTTAGTTGGTGGGGAAGATAAAGAGAATGAAGAAGATAAGTGAAAGGGGAGGGAGGCCACGGTTTTGAAGAGTATTTATAGGCTAGATTTAGGCTTTGTTTGGTTATAAGTAATTGATTTATTGGGTTTTGTGATTATTTAATTAATATAAACTTAACCATAGTTAATAATTAACTTAACTAGGGTTACTTTGCTTAACTATGGTTAATAAATATGTGGCTCACATTTGATGAAGGTGAGGCTGATTTTGGGCAACACAAAGTGACTCACCAATGAGTCACCGATATTATCCGTTAGCGGTTCCCGGAAATTCCGACGCAGCGACTCAAATCGTTTACCCGATTTCAGTTTTTGAGAGGAAAATAATGAAACGAAAGCAAAATGAAATAGGTAATATTTATTCGAGTTGGATGCACGAAATTGGAGAGATGTGGGAGGTTTTCAACCACGTAAAATGAGTGGTTAAGAATGCGTAGATGCGTCTTGTTAATACCCGCGAAAGCTTGGGGGTATTTTGGTCTTTTTTCCTAAATGTCATGATTACTTGCATTTAATGCTCATAAATGCTTGGTGACTCATCCTCCATGAGTCATCATGTATTACTCGTTGTCCCGATCTCTTGACGGGTCTCTGCACTTCCCTTCTCGACTCCGTCGGTTTCCCGATTAGGGTTTTACGCCTGCGTAAAAGCGTAATATTTCGCTTTCGACTGAAAATTTTCAAACTAACCAAACTCGTTGGAACTATGATTTAAATATAAACCATTTCGTTCACGAGTCAAAATTAGGTTTTCTGCTCAGTAAAATTATACTGTCAGTGAAAACGCAGACCGGGTTCCGTATGAATTTTCAACCCAAATTTTTATCGTAAGCTTCTACCCTAAGATAGAGTATGAACATGATTTTTATTTCATAAAAATCAATCTCCATGAACTCGGATAAAAATATAAATAAATACATTTATACCGGTTAATACAGCGAAAATATTTTTACTGAAAAAATAAAAATCAGAAAATAAAAAGTAGGGTGTTACAGCAACTCTGAAACAACAACTGCTCATAAGCAAAGTATACTCTTGGTCGCATATGTCAAAGTCCAACGTCCTTAACCATTTAATGTTTATACAGAATGACTCTTTGGCATTAATGGTGTCCCAGAAGTTCAAATCAAAGGAGCACACTTTCTGATGCTGTGTCTATCGGATCAAATTGATTGAAGCCTTTAAATAGGGCAAACCATGAAGATGAAGTTAATAGCTCTGCGCAAATATTCAAAGAAGCATTTACTCTCCTCATTTACTTCTTCATTCCTTCATTGAATAACTCTTCAATCATTTGACATAAATTTGGTAGTCTTTATTTCATTCATTTATTCTACTCTAAGTGTTATCTGGAAGACTTGTAAAGTTGTATTAATGACTCAAAACCTTTACTCTTTACTTTGTTGAGCCTGGAGAGGCTAGGTGAGAAAAGAATACGTGTTTGAGTGTGAGCCTGAAGAGGCTAGGTAGGTGTGAAAAGAATACTTGTACTGTAATCTGATCAGTTATAGTGGAAATTTGATGCTGCCAAGAACTGGAAGTAGCCCTGTGGATTTTGGGGTGAACCAGCATAAAACTATTGAGTGATATTCCTCTTTTCTTATCTTTTTAATTTGTTTAAGAGTTATTTGTTTAAGTTTTTAACTTGGAGAGTTAATATTGTGAATACCAAAATCAAGTTTGAGCCTTCTCTGTATGTGCGTGGGTTCTGTTCTGAAATTAGACGAGTCACCCGTCTAACTTTCCTTTGCTTTATTTTTGCTTGTTGTGCCTGCGAAAATAATTTTCAAAGTTTCATAAAAAGTTGGTAAACACAATTCAACCCTTCTTCTTGTGTTAAGTTTGGTTATTTCAGTTTATGTGACGTTTGGGGTCAGTGATGATTTAGGGAGATTATGATGGTGATTAGAATGGTTGCATGATTGAGGGATGGTCCTTACTGGTGGTGCTGTTTGGTTGGTGGGGGGTCACTCCCGAGATGAAGTGGGTCAACCCCTTTCCATCATTGGTCTTATTGTTTATGGCCGAGTGTTTTGCTCGACTAGGGGCAGGTTGTTGTGTCCTGGGGATTTCCTAGGCCCTCGTTGGGCCAAATCTTCTTGTAGGCCGAATTTCGAGATGTGGGCCATAATAATTTGGTCCACAACACTTTGAATGTTACAAAGCAGACTTTAGCTTAGTACTAATGAAGGTATAGTTAAGACTTGATAGAACGTTTCCTTCAAATATTTTAATTCTTGCTTTTTTTCTAAATTCCAATCAATTTCATTTTTCCCTACTTTAAAACCCCAACCAGATTATTTAGCGTCAATATTTTAAGAAAACAAATTTTTTTTTTTTTGCGAAAAACAGGCTGATGCAAATGTTATTTATGCCTTATTTCACCACACCATTTTCTTTAGATCCTATTCTATGAAAAATGTCCTCTTTTATTGGTTACTACAACTTATTTTATGATAGAAAATATGAATACTCTGAGTTTTAAGTCATAGCCCAATATTTGTTCTTCTCGATATATTTTAGGAAGAAGTCATGATTTTGTCTTGCAAGTCTGATCATTTACTGCTATACTTATATTATTATTTTTTTTGGGTGTTTTTCTCTAATTGTATATTCTGTAGTTTGAGAATCATAATATTGTCCTCTTAGTGTATTAATTTCTTCTGAAAAATATGTGTCATCCGTTTATTATTTTCAGCTTTCTTTTTACGTGGAGTTTAAATTTTTGAAGTTGATTCTCTATAGTTTAGATATGATAATACATACACTGTTAGTAATAAGGAATTTAATTAATGGTTTTATAAAATTAAAACTTATTCTCTTATAATGTCCTGATCAACAAATAATTTATAGACTCTCCAATACTTTGCGATTATCTGCCTAAATTGTATTCAATTATTATGCGTAAGCTTTATTTCTCTTATCAACTTTTTTGAAGCTTATGGCATCTTATAATGTTCTATTATATATATATATATATATATATATATATATATATATATATATATATATATATATATATATATATATATATATATATATATATATATGGGGGATGTAAAATCAGTGAGCTACACCATGTGGGTGTGAACTGGAGAGTGGAGGGTGAAATGAACGCTGTTGGGGATGTAGCTTTTGTAGCACCCTGATTGGATATGGACTCCCGAGCGCTCCTTATTATATGATGACTCTCCATGGAGATGGTCTTTGGGCACACATACTTGCATAAGCATTATAATGATAATTGAATATGGTGTAATTGATATGATTAATAATTGCTATTGATTGCTATCGATGTGTGATTTTATTGTTTTAATTATATTTGTGGTTCCATGTAAATATATTTCTAGGCTGTATTATCTTGAGTATTAGATATCTTACCCCTTCTGTTGTGTTTTTCTTAATCTTTTATAAAGATGGACATTGATGGATTTTGTATCGAGTTGCACTTCATACAAGGGAGGTATGAGCTGGATTATGATACAAGTCAGTTCATATTCGTAGGAGAGATGTCTCTTTTATGTTTTATGAGATAGCATTGACTTTACCACCTTGAACTCTATCCGGTAGCTTTCGCGTCATTCTGACTCTTCCGTTCTCCTTCCTGTTGTAGATAGTAGGGGGAGGGTATTTTTTTTAAGGGGAGGTTGTATCTTTTATTTTGATTACTTCATATGTAAACCCCTTTCTTTTGTGATACCTAGACATTCTATATACTACCTAATATTGAAGTAATGAAATATATGGTTACTTTATGATATCGTTTGTTTATTATATTTAAATTTAAATGACTTTAAACTTTTTGCAAGTATACACTAAGGGCACCACACATGTTGGCCAATCTCTCCACAATCATTCTCAATTCAGAGAACTTGAGTTTGTTTGTCTAGGTAACCCTTCCGCTTGCCATGACTAATAAGAGTGCATCACCACTCATTTCTCTTAGTAGGGCTACCTTGGTCGTATCGGAACATCCACTTGCGATGTGGAATACTCAAGGTCCAGTCGAGATAACAAGGCTACATCGGAATCTCACGACAACAATATGAGATACCTATTGGCTGTTGTGACATAGTCCGAGCACGCGGTTACCTCCCTAAGGTCTCACGGACCGTCCTTTCCGCATTCCGAACCCGTACTCAAGAACACTAATCTAGTATCACCACTTAGCAAAATGTAATGCAATACAATATTCTCTTAGTTGACATCAGTACCATCATACCCATTCACATCATCTCGTCACTGATGCCAAAGTATCCAATCACCTTGCGACACCCCTTCTAGGGTCATCACATAGTTCCCCAAAAACAGAAAATTAAATTATTAATCATTGGTTACTTTCGGAAAATATCTTTTAAGGTAAATGTCTCTTTACGAAAATAGTGCTGAATTTTTTTTTTCTTTAACATAGAACCATTGTACACATAAACAAACATATATGTATATCTATATATATGCATCACCTTTTTAAATACACCCTACCTATAATAGGAGATAACAAAAGAGCCCTCATCGGTATAGGCTATTCTCCATCAAAATAAGCAAAGAAAAGAAAGACATATACATATAAGCAACGAGTAGTCCAGAACCATACCAAAAACTCATGGCTCTCAATAGCCAGATCAAAAACTGACAAGACGCGCTACCCCTGAACTATACCTATAGCTGGTCAAGCTAATGAAATCCATTGGGGAGATCATGATGATCAACCCCACCTACAACAGATGTGTCTGATGAAGATGCCTCCGCTCCCGCTACGTCGTCGAAAGAATCATCATCATCAACAGCAGGAGGGTGAAACTCAAGATCGCCCTCAAAGTATTCATCCGGGTCCTCCTCACCCTCATCCAAAACTACCTCAGCAGGAGGTATTTCTGGTCCTACTATCTGAAGCGGATTCGGCTGAGGTGGCAAATCAAGTAACCCGTGCTCAGCCAAGTACTGTAGGTATAGCCATACCGGAGGTAGAGATACCTCAACAGTCTCAACAACGTGTGTCCTTTGCTGCGGTCCTTCTTCTACCGTGCCAATAACTTCTCTACTGGGGCCATGATAGGTGGCGCTGAGTGCCCCAGGGTTAATCTCCCAGGCACCACCAAACTGAGCTCGATCAAATGTGATCGATTGGATCCTCGAATGTACCAGAGGTATATCCGGTTCCATCTAATCTCAAACGTAAAGATATATGCACAAGTAGAGAAACCACAAATAAAACATGCAAGAGTGAGAAACCAATATATGGATTTTACTCGACAACTACATGCTAGACACCACATAACACATACACATTTATCACACAAGCATTCATAAGCAAATAGTTTATCAATGGGTTTAACACCCCAAACATCATCCTTTGAAAAATTATGCATGAACACTTCATATTCGTCATCTAATTTCGCCCTAATCTCATGAGATATCCCAACACGTGGTGAGTTGATTAGGCTCAATTGCCACACTAGGCAAACAGGCACACAGCCAAAACCCATCGCACACTGTCCACACCCAGGGCACAGTGATAACAACGTAGATGGGGTCTCAATGTCCAACCCGGGCACAATGAGGAAAATCATAGTATGAAATACCTGACGCCGCAAGGTAATCACACATAGAACCGTGGGCACGTCTGCCAAAATGCATGCAAAACACTTTTGCTCATAACTCTTTTCTTTGTGTTCAATATTTCTTTGCCGAAGCTCAAAATGGCTTACGACTCACATAGTTTTAACATCTTTAAAACTTTCATTACAACACAGGACTTCACAGTCCGAGTGCTCAATCACGACACCTCTCGACCGATGCACCAGTCATAGGTTTGTGGTAATAAAAACATCTTAAATGTTTAAATACGGTATACACCACGTATACAGTACAGGACCTGCGACACCCTACCCTAGGGTCATCACACTATTACCCCAAATCGGAAATTATATTATTAAACGCTGGTTACTTTCGGAAAATATATTTTTAAAGTAAACGTTTCCTTACGAAAATAGTGCTGAATTTTTTTTTCTTTTTAAACATAGAATCATGGTAAACATAAATATATATATATATATATATATATATATATATATATATATATATATATATCTGTGTGTGTGTGTGTGTGTGTGTGTAACTAAATACATACATCACCTTTTTATACACATTACCTATAATAGGAGATAACAAAAAGAGCCCTCTTAAGTATAGGCTATTCTCCATCAACTAAGCAAAGAAAAATAAATATATATATACATATCAGCAACAAGTAGTTCAGAACCATATCAAAACTTATGGCTCTCAGAAGAAAAATCAAAACTATCAATAATCACTAACCAAGAACTATACCTATAGCGTTTCAAGCTCAGAAAAAACATTGGGAAGATCCTGATGATCAACCCCTCCTAAAACTGACGAATCTGATGATGATGCCTCCGCTTCCGCTGCGTCATCTGAAGAATCCTCATCATCAACCGCAGGAGGTTGAAACTCAAGATCGTCCTCAATGTATTCCTCTGGATCTTCCTCCCCCTCATCTAACTCCACTTCAGCAGGAGGTTCCTCGGGTCCTAAGATCTGAAGAGGATGTGGTTGAGGTGGCGGATCCACCAATCCGTGCTCTTCCAAGTCTGCGCAGGTATAACCTGATCGGAGGTAGAGATACCTCGACCATCTCCACGACATGAATTCTCTGTTGTGGTCCTTCCTCTTTCGTGCCGATAACTTCGCTACTTGGGCTATGGTAGGTGGCGCTGAGTGCCCCAGGGTTAATCTCCCAGGCACCACCATATTGTGCACGATCAAATGTGATCGTTCGAACCCTCGATTGTACCAAAGGTATATCCGGGTTCATCTGAACATGTAAGAGTGAGAAATCAATACATGAATCTTACTCAATAACTACACACTAGCCATCACATAAGCATTTACCAAATATCAGCATTTATAAACAATTAGTTTATCAGTGGGTTCAACACCCCAAACATCATCACTTTGGAAATTATGCATGACACTTCATATTCATCATCTAAATTCGTCCTAATCTCATGAGATATCCCAACATATAATGAGTTGATCAGACTCCAGAGCCACACTGGCTAAATGGGCACATTGCCACTAGGCACACAAAGTGTGGCTAATCTTGGCACACTGCCACTAGGTGCGCAACCTCTTCCCATCCACACAGGCACACAAAGTGTGGCTAATTCAGGCACACTGCCAAACACATTGCTAATGTCCACATTCAGGGCACAAATAACAAGTAAGATGGGGTCTCAATGTCCTCCCTAGGCACATAAGAAAAATGCACATCAGAATTACCTTTCGCCGCTGGTAATTGATGCATCAAACCTCAAACCGCAGGCACATCTGCCAAATGCATGCAAAACACTTTTGTTTTGATCTTTTCTTTGTGTTCAATTTTTCTTTGCCGAAGCTCAAAATGGCTTACGACTCACATAGTTTTAAAATACCTTTAAAACTTTTATTACAACATAGGACCTCATAGTCCGAGTGCTCAATCACGACACCTCTCGACCGATGCACCAGTCTTAGGTTCGTGGTACTAGAAAACATCTTCAATGTTTCAATACGGTATACCTCACGTATACGGTATAGGCCCTCAAGTCCAAATGACCTCAAGTCCATCACAACACAGAACCTTAGTACCCCGACGTCTTGGTTACTAAGTCCAACTGTACTTTCAACACGGTTGAATTTATTTTTTTTGATTTTTTTCAGAAATTCTTTTCCAAGGTAGAAATTCAATATAAAATCCTTAAATAATAAAACTTAGTTTTTCACAAACCAATGAGCCACTTGAGGTTTGTTTTCCTCAAAATATGCATGATGCGGTGTATATTTAGAAATATAAATTTAAAGGCAAGTGCACCTCGTCGCAATCAAGTAATACGGTGGTGAGACCGGTTATCGTATCCACAGGGATTGGATGTCAATTACCAATTCGCAAATTCAACAACTATCTAGACTAATCTAAAATGTGAGGGATTAAACAGAAAACAAAATGTTTTTGGTCTTTTAGAATTTTTAACAAACACTTGGTATGCAAACAGGGATGTGGCTAGAATTGTCAGGGTTAGACTACACTAATCCTCCCTTAGTTGCAATGAAATGGCTTCTAACACAAGTCCTAATTCAATTATGCCAATCAAGCCTTTTCTAAATTACTCAAGCCTAATGTCTTAGGTGCATTGAGCCTAAAACCCCAAATTAAACCCTAATGTCTTAGGTGGAATAAAATGAGATTTTGCATTAAGTTAAGACTTATAAGATTGCAAGCAGCCAACATCTATGTCTAGATTCTTGACCTACTTGGCATATGATTCATGAGCATGCCTTAATACCAACCTTCCAGTCATCTATCAAAGCAACAAATCATTCCTATGGGTAGCTAATCCAAGGAAAGCATTAAACACAGAATCACATACTCATACGAAATAGAAACTTGTATTAAAATACCAAATCAATTACAACAAGTTCAGAAAAGTTACATCTAACCCCAACAATGGGGATTTAACTACTCATGATAAGGAAATACAAAAAGGAAAAAGAGAAGGGATGAAGAACACTCATAGACAAGCTTCCTCCAATCTTCTCTCCATCCAAGAGCAGAGAAAACGCCCCCCTTTTTGGGTAGAGACCTCTCCCGACCACCACCCTCGGCCTGCCTCCAAGTGCGGCTTATTTTAGGTCAAAAGTTCGTCCCTTTTCTGTTCAGTGCGGGGTTCATTTATAGGTCCGTCGCCCGTCACGGCCGTGGATAGACCATCACGGCCAGGCGTGATGGTCTCTGACTTGGGCGCCTCTTCATTCACTTATTCATCACGGCCGTGAAAGCCATCACGGCTAGGCCGTGATCGTTTCTGACTTTTCCAACTAGCAGGTCACGGCCGTGATAGCCATCACGGCCAGGCCGTGACAGCTTCTGACTTTTGGCTCAATCTTTCTTCAGCTGCTGCTCCCTCACGGCCGTGATGCCCATCACGGCTAGGCCGTGATACTCTCTGTTTGGCTCATAACCTTCACTTTTCAAGCTCTAAGTCCTCCAAGCTTCATCAAGGCTGATTTCTGGGCATTTTTCCACTTAATCCTGCAAAACAACACACAGAAACCACCTCATCCGTTCCAAAGGAAAAACTATACAAAATCCACACTAATTTGGCCTAACTATATGCAAATGCATGCCGAAATGTACATGAAAAATGAGGTAAAATCACACTCATCAATGCACCGCCGTTTAGAAAATACTTGCCGTCTACATTTTTCCAAATTTGCCGTCAAATATTATTTTTAATGCTTTTTAAGCCAAAACTTAGTTTTTTCCACTTAATTAATTTTCTGAAAATCATGATTAACTTATCTTCACCAATTAATTTAATAAAAGAATATTTTGTAATATTTCGGGTTTTATTACGTAAAATTTAGCAGTACTAAATTATTTTTACAGTTTCGCGCTCGTTGTGACTCATAATTCACTTTTTCAAAAATAAATTATTCAAATAACAATATTTTCCAAAACTCCTTATTTTTATCAAAATAAAAATTCCCTTAATATTATGTATCAATATTTTTGCCGTTAAAACATTGAATATAATTTGCGAAGCTTCTTAAAGCTTTTATCCGATTACTTAATTGTGCACTGACCACTGTCAGGCTTCTCACACATCAAACAACAGTTATATCACAGATATTTCCCAAGCAGATCATGCATCACAGTAGCATAATATAATTACAGATAACAATTAAACGCAATTAAAACCACACAGATACAAATAATACAACAATAAACAACTAAAATAATTACTAACAGACAAATAATTACAACCAAACACGGGATAGCATATAGTCATCGAATAAATCCTTAGGTGTTCCCCTCTTACCTCTTGAAGACTTTCCTGTGAACTTACTAATTTCCTCGGAAGTTCAGATACCGCTTAAACGTCACACTCTCTTAACCTTCAACCATTACAACCAAATAGTTACAAATCAAGAAACTAAAATATTCTAAACCCTAATACATAGTCACGGCCTCTATGGTTTTTGAATGACTAAAATCTCTAATCATGATTAAGTCATGGATTAATGATCCTTGATTAATCCTAAATGATAGATTAGTGACTAAACAACTTAGTTTCAAACTCAAAACTTCCTAACTCTTTTAGACAAGGATTCGGACTCAACATGTTCATAGGGCTAGGGTTCTTAGTTTAATAAACCAACTTGGATTTATTAAGCATACATACTAAGAGTTTGATTAACAAGATCATTAATGAAAACTATGAACAAAAACTCTACCAAACCTACTTTGATAGATTCGGCCAAGGCTAGGTTTTTAAGAAAGAAATTTTTGATTACATCATGCTCTTGGATTTAGATAATATGCATGATATCAAGAAGATAGAAAGTAGTTTCATCATCATTAGATTTTTCTAGAATTTATTATGACTTTTCAAAGTTCATGACTTAGAAACTTGAAAATGATGAACAACTATGAAACAAACTTTGAATCAAGAAACTTGTTAAAGAACGTAGGCATGATTAAGGAAGAAGATTAGGATTTACCTCTTGAAGATCAATGACAAAGGAAATCCAAGAAACTTGCTTCACAATTCTATCACTAAAGAACTTATGAACTTAGGGTTTTGAACAAAAAGGCATTAGAAACTAAGTTAAAAGTGAGAGTATGGTATTTATAGAGCTTGCTTGCGCCATCTTGGGAAGAATCTAGAAATGATGAGTTGTCTTGCTAAAAGGATTGAAATGCAAATACTTCCTAGGGACCATTTTGCAAAGATTCCAAAAGTTTAAGGACTAGTTTGCAATTTGCCAATAAATTGTCATGATGACCTTTTTACCACATTTAATGTAAGCTTATCTTGACTAACTTTGGCTGAATTTGTGTCATCGATCTTTTAAGAAAAATCATGAAGGTTGAAGAAAAATCAAGAATGTTGAAGAACAAAGTGGAAGAATGTAGAACATTCTAGAAAGTCTTGGTTCATCGAACAACAAATGAGGGCAGCCTTAAATCCCTCATGGGCTTGCGCATGGACTTGGTACATTTGGGCTTGGATTCATTTTTGTGGGGCCCACTTAAAGATTTAAGCATTAAGCTTGACATAGGAAACTTGTATAGTTTCAAATAGGCTTTATGGAATCAATTCATGAACTAGGAAATTTTGGGCTTCAAAGCCACGTACATTAGAGATTGGGAACAAGGATTCTAGCCCAATTCACTTGAAAAAAACTTAGAAACTAATTTAGGGACAAAAGGGTAATTAACAGAAAGTTCAGGGACTTAAGCGTAAAATTCATAAATTTTCACTTTAACCCTGAAGAACCTTCTAAAATTAATAATATGATTCATTCCCTTGAATCATCTCAAAATCCTAAGATAAACCCTCTATCGGCTCTTAGAAACTCTAATATCCCTTCCGTCGTCTACCCGATTACGCGTTTCGCTCGAAAAACGTAAATTTTTTTTTTTTCAAAATAAATCTAAAAATACAGAATTATAGAAAATAAAATAATAATCTTAAGTCTTTCGTTCACGAATTAAAATTAGGTCTTTTGAGCAGTATTACTATACTGTCAATGCTAAATTTTAATCGTAGCTTCCTACATTCAAGTAGGATTGAGTGGTAAACTCCGTTTATTTAAAAGAATTTTCTAAAACTCAAATAAATTTATAAACATAATTATATGTATTACTGTTATTTAAAACAGTGAAATACAGGGTGTTACAGGACCCCAAAGTCCAAAGGACCCCAAGTCCATAACAACAAAGAACCTTAGTACCCCGACGTCTCGGTTACTAAGTTCAACAGCACTTTCAACACGGTTGAATTAATTTTTGTTTTCAGAAAATCTTTTAAAATTGGAGATTCATCAATAAAATCTTTAAATAATAAAGATTAGTTTTCACAAAAGTGAGTCACTTGAGGTTTTAACTTACTTAAAATATACACTGTCGTTTCAAAATACTTGCCGTCTACACTTTTCCAAATTTGCCGTCAATTATCATTCTTAAAGCTTTTTAAGCCAAAATTTAGCTTTTTTCACTTAAACAATTTTCTAAAATCATAATTAACTTATTTTCACCAATTAATTTCACAAAATAATATTTTATAATATTCCGGAATTTCTTACATAAAAATTAGCAGTGCAAATATATTTTCACGATTTCGGTCTCATTGTGACTCATATTTCACTCTTACAGTAATAAATCATTAAAATAATAATATTTTCCAAAATTCCTTATTTTTCCCAAATAAAAACTTCCATTAATATTATATATCAATATTTTACCGTTAAAACATTGAATATAATTTACGAAGCTTCTTAAAGCTTTTATCCAATTAATTTAATTGGGCACTGACCACTGTCAGGCTTTTCAAACATCAACCAACAATAATATCACAAAGATATTTCCAGGCAGATCATGCATCACAGCAACATGATATAATTACAGATAAACAGTTAAACGCAATTAAACCAACACAGATACGAATACCATAACTTAAACTACTTAAATAAATACTAACAGACACATAATTACAAACAAACACAGGATAGCATATAGCCATCGAATATATCCCTCAAGTATTCCCCTCTTACCTTTCGTAGATTCTCTTGTGAATTAGTGAGTTTCGCCGGAAGTCCGGATGTCGCGTATACGTCGCACTCACTCAACCTTCAACCATTACAATCAAATAATTACAAATCATGAAACTAAAAACATTCAAAACCCTTTTACATGGTCACGGCTTCAAGGGCTTTGGGTGACTAAAATTCCTAATCATGATTAAATCATGGATTAATGGTCCTTAATCAACCAAGATCATGGATGGAAACTTTAAACAAAACTCATCAAATCTCATCCACCTAGGGTTCGACCAACATAGAGATTTTGAGTAAGGCTTTTCATTTTAATAAACTAACATGGATTGGAGTGTGTAGACATACATGTCATATGAAATACATGATCATACATGACAACACATGAACAAAATCCTATCAAACCTATTCTCCTAGGTTCGGCCAAAGCTAGTTTATTAGGAAGGAAATTTTTGATTACATCATGCTCTTGGATTTAGATAGTATGCATGGTATCAAGAATATAGAAAGTGGTTTCAATATCATGAGATTTTTCTAGAATTTGTTATGAATTTTCAAAGTTCTAGACTTAGAAACTTAAAAGTGATGAACATAGATGAGATAAACTTTGAATCAAGAAACTTATTGAAGAACATAGACATGATTAGGGAAGAATAATAGGATTCACCTCTTGAAGATCAAAGACAAGTGAAATCCAAGAACTTGCTTCACAAAGTGATGCTAGAAAAGCTTATGAACTTATGGGTTTTTGAAAAAAGGCAATAGGAATAAAATGAAATGTGAGGGAGGGTATTTATAGGGATGTGGCTGGGCTGCGCCACTTTTGAGGGATTAAGTGGAAAGAAGGTGGCTTCTCAAAGGATTTAAGTGCAATTAATTCCTAGGGACCATTTTGCAAAGATTCCAAAAGTATAAGGACTATTTTGCAAATTTCCAATAGCTTGAAATGATGACCATGTGCAACACTTAATGTGTTCACATTGTGACTCATCTTGTTGAATTTTCTTGAAGCTTTTTGGAAAGAATCTAGAATACTTTGGGACTTTCAAGATAAGTGTAGAACTTAGGAGAACACTGGAGAACATTGTGGAAGATTCAAGAATAAACTTGGCTAATCCAAGTTAAGGGCAGCCCCCACTCCTCCTTGGGCTTGCGCATGGGCCTTGGAAATTTGGGCTTGGATTTAATTATTTTGGCCCACCAAAATGCTTAAAGCATAAACATAAGCTAGGAAACTTACATGATTTCTAATGGGCTTCATGAAATTTAATCCATGGACAAGGAATTCGGGCCTCAAGTCCATGGTCCTCTAATGGGTTGGGAACAAAGATTCTGGCCCAATTCACTTGGAAAAACATAGAAACTAACTTAGGGACCAAAGTGTAATTAAGAGAAAGTTCAAGGACTTAGCGCAAAATCCATAAATTGCCACTTTAACCTTGTAGAATCTTCTAGACTCAAAAGTGTGACTCATCCCCATGAATCATCTCAAAATTCTAAGATAACCTCTTTATCTGCTCTTGGAAACTCCAAAATCCACTCATGCTTCACCCGATTACGTATTTCGCTGTAAAAACGTATATTATTTCATTTTTTTCTGAAATAATTCTAAAAATACACAATTGCAGGAAATAAAATAAAAATCTTAAGTCTTTCATTCACGAATTAAAATTAGGTCTTTTGAGCAGTATAATTATACTTGTCGGTGGAATTCATGGGCAGGGTTTCGCCGACTTCCCAACCTAAATTTTAATCCTAGCTTCCTACATTCAAGTAGAATTGAGTGGTAAACTCCGTTTATTTAAAATAATTTTCTAAAACTCTAATAAACCTATAAACATATTTATATGTATTATCGTTATTTAAAACAAGTGAAATGAGGGTGTTACACACCTCATATTTCAACATATCACAGTACCTCAACGATGTCAACTCAAGCGGCTAAAGCATACAAGCATATTATCAAACATCTAACTCTAGCATGTGATTAGACATACAAGTATTATGGCAGTCATATCAATTACACACATAAGCATGTGATTTTCCAAAACATATCATCAAACAAAGCATATTGATCATGCATCCAATGAATAATCTTCTAGCCTAGGGTATCATCCTAACGTACAGAAATCCACAATGCCTAAACCTTAATTGGTACTACTTGGTAGTAATCATCAATGTAGGGTAGGTGTTGTCGATTACTCAATCAGTAAAAGGGTTTGGGTTCCCCTACACACATAATAACATGTTATTATACTCTTGTCTCCCTAACGATTGAAGATTCTTTCTTCCCACCTGCTACAAGTACTCTCATTTCTCCAAACTTTGCCCTAATCATGCAAACAACGCGTAAACTATGTCGGTAAGCGTAAAACGAATCAAAAAAGAAGAGATAAAGGCGAAGAGTGGTCGAAGAACTAACGAGGAAAGTCGATGTCAACAATGCCAGCATATAAAGAACTTAAGCTTACCTTTGACGAAACGAAGAATCAATCGGCTAGAATTGAAGAAGTCGAATATACAATTGCAATGACGTAGTCGAGTTAGGGTTTCGACGCTCGAACTCAATCGAACCATGCTTAGAAAGCTTCAACAATGGCCTCTGATATCTCTTTTGCATTTTTACAGAGAGATGAAGAAGATGAACTTTGGTCAAAGTGAAAAATGAGAGAAGCTTGAAGGAGTTTTAATCTGCTGAGCACGCTAAAGCGTCTTTGCCTCTCCCATGCTCAAGTGTTCCGGTTGCTTCATCACGAAGCAACCGCCTTACTGACATGCACACATGCTGACTAACACATGTCCTCCACGCATAACCGCCTCCACACTAAAGCATGCTCTCTCTCCATGATTAAGCGTTGACTTCAACGTTTGAGGGCATTGTCCTGATTCTGGCCCGTTCTTTCATATTTCTTCGCTTTTTGCACCATTCCAACTACATATTTCCACTGAATTCTAACCTAATTTTCAACATACAATCAAGAACACAATCATCCACATAATCATACTCAACTTACTCATTAACCAAACTTAAGGAAAAATGAGGATGTTACATATCAAAACTAAGAATGACCTTTTTGAAGCCTCATATTTTTAGACAAAGTTAATACTTAATAAAATTGCTAAAAGTATGAGGCGTTAATGTTGGCACAAACAACATCTTGTTTTCTCTCTTTCAATGTATATGAGAGAATTTGTCTAAAATCACCATTAAGAATGACCACCTTTCTTCTAGTTTTATAATTTAAATAATTTAAATAAAATTAATTTATAATTTTTATTTTATTAGATTGCAACACAAATTTTAAAACTGTGATTGTATGCAATTTTAGAATAACCATGGAGGATTCTATTCCCAATATTTTTATATGTTTTCCTAGCTTATAATTGGATTAAGTGGGAAGGTTACTTTTGTTTGAATGAAAAGGACAATAATATTTAATTTTATCCAAATAAGCAATATATGAACAAAAATAGTTTTCTAATTCTGTTTGGTTTATATGATTGTTATATTATGATATATAAAATATAAAAAGAATAGGAATATAATTTATTTTATTTTTTTGGTACAAAATTTATTTTAAAATTGCATATAAATAATTAGTCTAAATGATTTAATTATAATTGATTAAGTATAGAATTGATTTCATATTAAATTTCACCTCCTTAAATTACCAAATTACCCCTAAAGCAACCTTGCTTATATATATATATATATATATATATATATATATATATATATATATATATATATATATATATATATATATATATATATATAGTTGGTTTGCTTACCAAATTACCCTTAAAATCATGAAATAACTTTTAATCTTAACCATTCATTTATGGTTGTATGACCCGTATTTACTCCTTCCACTCTCATGTAAAAAAGGTATATATATATATATATATATATATATATATATATATATATATATATGTCACAGCGGATAATCTCAAGAATTAGTAGTAGAGTAAAATAGTTGAGAAATAGAAAATCAGAGTATAAGTGAGAGATAAATCAAAATAGTGTTTTTCAAAACTACTTGTTTTATTTATTCAACATATAATTATTTGAGTACAAGAGGTTATCAAAGTAAAACTTGTTATCAAATAACTTACAAACAACTGAGAACTTCTGCAACTTGCTTCAAAAGCTTAAAGCTTAAACACTACAAGATTACAAAAAAACTTAATTAGTAAAACTGGTCGAAGGTAAAGTCTGCCTTTCTTGAACAAAGGAGCCTTCTTAAATAGAGGGGAGAAGGGCTTCCAAGTGGGCGGATTTGAATGTAGTTGGAATATGTAAAAGCATGTATTGTGTAACTTTTGACTTTGATGCATTACTTACTATTGCCATGTGAATCTTGTAGGCCAATAATTTTTTCGTCGCACAACCAGACAAACAACTTTTACTTTCTGCTTTATTGAGGGAGGATTACTGAAAAGGATCATGTCGGCCATCTTAAATCAGGGGAGATGTGACAAGTGACTTATTGATCAAAAAACCCAATATCTGGATCGTTATTTTCCAGGTAAGGATTATAGTCTGATCCTACAGTAACTGAATCATCTTCTTATTCGTCAGAATCTATTGAAGAGAGGACCTCTTTTAACAATTTTTTGTATTCTTGTGGAGTTGAGGCACTAAGGTTAATTGTATATGGGGTTATTGCTTGCTCTGAAGAACTGCAAACTTCTTTATTTTTTGAAGGAGGAGTCTTGGGGGGTTCGAAATCTGGAGGAAACCTTTTTGCTCGAACCGTATTTTTCTAGGAGGCGAATTTTGTCTCAACTATCTTTTCATTAAATTTTCTCCACCATGAGACAGTGTTAACTGAACAGATGTATTTCGGAAATGGTTCTGGTAGATGTGAATGATACTCATAATTAAACTTGAGTAACCAGGCTATTCCGAACTGTGCACAGAAGTGAAGTAATTTTCCAAAAACTGGTATTGATGGGGTTAAATTCTTGTATTCATTGTATATGTCATAAAGGGAATTGGGGAGAATATCTGTGGATAATCCATTTTGCCAAAACCATTCCATAAACCAATTTGGATATCTGGTTTGGTTATTTAAAAAATTGAAGTCCCAAGAATGGCGAGGGTTTGGTTGATAGAGGACCAATTCCCAGGCCTTTTGATAGTCCTAGTAATTATAAAAAGGAGGGTCAAAGATCGTTGAGAATCTTTTTGGCATGCTTGGGTCTTGACCCCGGTCCGAAAGAGTGAGTACTTTCATTATTTTGCATTTGGAGTAAGCAATTATTTTTGGAGCATTGGCATTTACTTCTTGTTCAATCTTAACTGATTGAGTATTAATGAGAATATATTGATAAAATTGCAGAGTTTTTGTGACATCGCTGGTAGGGACCCGGCCAAATCCATTGGGGATTAATTGTTGGAGCACGTCCCAAGGATTATCAATAGTGGGGTTACCAAATTCTTTCTCAATAAGAGCATGCCTAGTACAGGCTGGTTTTATTTTAAAGGTTAATGGTTCTCTCTGGATGGCTATTGTGGTTTATGGTTTATCACTTAATGGTGCAAATTTATTTGAGCTTATGGTAGGGTTATTTGTTGGACTTATTGGTGGAAGGTTCTTTTGGGTTATTTGTGAAGCAGAAGGGGCAAATGAGTCAGGGGTTAATTCTTTGGATCTGCTGGGTGAAGGAGGAGCCCCTCCTCGAATTGATCCACCTCGGGATTTGGTAGTCATTGGGAACTGGTTCATTGCAATAATTCCCTAGTTAAAAAATTAGGGATAAAGTTGTTATCTCCTTTTAAATATTCAATTTCAAAATCAAAACAACTTAATAAGCTTTGCCATCTGGTGAAAATATGTTTTGAAACTAAATTTTTAACATCCTTTTGCAAAACATCTTTTGCAGCTTTGCAATCTATTATGAGTAAAAATATTTTGATTATCAAATCATCTTGAAATTTTGAAATGCATAGTACTATAGATAAAATCTCTTTTTTAATAGTACTATATTTTTCTTGGGATTGAATCCAAAGACCGGAATGAAAGCGGATGACCTGTTCGACTTTTGAATGAGGAAGGATTTGTAGCAGGATGCCACCATATCCTTTATCTGATGCATCAGTTTGAACAATAAGACTGGCATCGGGATGAGGAATTCCTAGACAAGGAAGAGACTTGACATTCTTTTTTATGTCTAAGACTAAGTTAGATAACTCCTTGGACCAAGGTTTAGGATTTGAGGTTTTCCTAAGCCTAGAATAAAGAGGTTTGCACTTTATTCTAATATTGGTGATAAATTCTGAAACATGATTTACGCATCCTAAAAATCTTTGTAATTGTTTTTTATCAGTTAATTCATTTGGAAATTTATAAGAAAAAACGACACTTCTGCTTATTGGTGTTATTGTTCCCTGATGAATCTCATGACCTAAAAATCTTATTTTTGTTTGAAATAATTTTATCTTTTTAGCTGATAATACCATTCCGTTTCTTTTAATTGTTTCTTTAAAGATATTGAGGTGTTTAAAGGGTTGATCTAAAGATTGTGAAAAAATTAATACATCATTGATGTAAAACAATAGTAAATTATGAATGAGGGTTTAGAATATCATTCATTATATCTTTGGAATTCTGAGGGTGTATTCTTTAATCCCATGGGCATTACATTCCATTCGTAATATCCAAAAGGAACTGTGAAAGTTGTTTTGTATTTATCTTTCTCTTCTAATTTTATTTGGTAAAATCCTGATTTCATGTCGAATTTCGAGAAGATTATTCCGTCATGCAATCTTTTTATCAAATCTCTTTTATTTGGAAGGGATATCTTATCCATTTTAAAACTTTATTGGAAGTTTTGTAATTGATTACCATCCGAGGTTCTCCTCTCTCTATTTCAGATTGATTTGAAACATAAAAGGCGGTGCAGCTCCAGGGAGAGTTGCTTGGCGTAATTAGTTTTTTATCTAGGAATTCTTTTATTTCTTTTTTGCAAAATTCCAAAGTCTCATTATTCATTTGAATTGGTCTAGCTTTGGTAGGTATTTTGCTTTCGTGAAAACCTTCTTCATATGGTAAGGATACCATAAGAGTTTTTCTTTCCCAAAAAGCATTGGGAACATCCAGATGACTTCTTTCTCAAGATCCTTTTGTATTTTAATTATATTTTCTTGTATTAAAGGATCTTGCAGTTACTTTTCTATTTTTGCATATAAAATTTCTTTTTGTAGAAACCTTATTTGGTTTTAATTTCTTTGAATGATACTTAAAAAGTTCTTTTCTTCTAAATTATCGTTTAGATTATTTAACTCTTTAGTTTTTATTGGGTTTATGAATTCAAACAGTATTTCTTGATTATCTTTTACTGTTTTTATTCCTTCTTCAGTTATTTGAATTGGATAAAGCTGAGTTAGGAAAGGAGTTCCTAAAATTACCTGTTCTGAAGTATCTTTTAATAAAAGAAATTAGCTTTTAAAGTAAATCCCATTATTGCAGATACTTGCATTTTCCAGATTATAACTTACTTGTAGCTTTTGGTTATAAGTTCTATATAATTTTTGAAGTGTTTTTTGATAGTATCGTGTGGGGATTAGACCTTCTTGAATACAGTTGAGATCTGCTCCCGAATCTATTAAAGCAATGAATGGCTGGTGAAAGGAATTTTTAATTTTTTAAATTTATTTTTACATGCCATTTTTGTTGCATGGTCTTTATCCTTAAAAAGAAATTTGTTTCTTCCTTATAAAGAGCATCAAATTCCTTTTCAAGATTATCTTCGTCAAAATGTGTGGAGGAAGAATTTGAAATAGTGGCCTTAGCTTTTCCCTTCCCCAAGGATTTTTGAAAATTTTGTTTCAAAATTTTGTATTTTTGTTTTAATTCGGCAACTTCAGACTTTAAATTTTTAACTTCTTTATAAAAAAGGAAGAGTTATTGGTTCTTGAATAAAGGATGTTTCAGGATTCAAAATATTTTGTAAGTTATATCCTGAAAACTCTTTAGTCGTTATTTCTTGACTTTCTAATTCTTTATATTTTTCTAGCTTAGCTATTTTAACTTGTGGATCATCAATTTGACCAACTAGGTCTAATAAGACTCTAGCTTCTTTGGAAATAACGTTAATAGTGAATTTGCAATCACAGTTATCTCCAAGACAACCACAACTTAAACAACCTACATCAGAATCAGAGGAGGTTTCTTGATTCTGGTAAATCATTTCTTGTTCATCATCAGTAAATGAGCTATCTGATGATTCTGTTTCATAAAGTAAAATTTTTGTAATTTGTTCTTTAATTTCTTCATCCATTTTGAGTTCCTTTATCTTTTGTTTTACCTACATTTTCTTGCTATATGCCCTGCATCAGTATTTATAAAATAATATTTTTATCGAAACCTTTATTGTATGGCTTACTATAAGTTTTATTTTGAGGTTTCTTATAAGGTTTTATGGGTTTTTCATTTTGTGCCCTTTTAATGAATCTCTTACAATTTCTAAATTTTTGTGGTTTGATCCTTCTTTGTTAAGAAGGAGGGGTTATTTTCTCATAACCAAATTGTTCACAAAAGTTTCCTAATTCTTTATTATTGGTTTTACTCTCAAATTTTGACTGTCTATGCATTTTTATATCAATGCAAAATTGTAAACCTGTTTTGTTTATGATTGAAATTATTCTTCCATATGTTAAATCTTCTAGAGGAGTTCCTGG